>JABXWE010018848.1:0-30867 GCA_014611495.1 Limonius californicus
CGATGAATTTTCGATACACCCCCGCATTCCAAAGCGCATCAAAATCGGAGCAATACTTTCGGCTGTAGGAGCGTCACATACGTACCCACCCACAGACAGACATTTTTTAAAAACCACTTTTTTGGGTTCCTATAGACCCAAAACGGATATTTCCGTTAAAATCTCGATTTCGAAAATTTTCATGATTTCAATACTTACCCTATACCTATAAGGTATGGGAAAGTAAAAATTGAGCGGCGTTAAACCGGGAAACCTGTGAGGCCACTGAATTTGTGCACCACGTCCGAACATCTCGGAAATCTGCTGTTTCAAACATTAAATAAGGACTCGTAATTTACCTACTCAGACATGTGTTCGTAGCAACTTTGACCTGCTGAGCCCACAATCACACTGTAAATATGTGGACCCATGTTTTAAGAACACCCCGTATGAAGATTGTATATTCAGGTCTACCTGATTTACCGAGTAATTATTAACTATATACAAATATGTGTATGTAAAAGTCATACAGTTTGAAGCGCTATTTTGAGCAAACAAAATAAGGTGGACGACTTCCGGTTTCTTTAATGGAACACTCTGTAATTTTAAACTAATTTTATTGTATGACACAATCAAATTAACCTAAAAATGTAATATGTTTAATAAATTGGGATAATGCGTATTCTGGTTAAACCGGAAGTCCACACCTATGTAAGACATTCGCTGCATTTGGTAAAGCCTGCTGAACTGGAGTGTTTCCAATTATTTTTTAATAAAGCCCTTTTTATCAGCTTACATTCATATAATGCTACTTTTAAAATTACGCATAAACCGTATTTATATTCCATTTATACTAAATTAAACACATAACAACATACTTTTATATAAATACGTGTCTTACCTTGGTTGGTCGCTTGTAGGGTTTGGTCGATGTCGTATAATATAACCGCTACGGTCTAAAGTTGCAACACACATATTTTACTGCTTTGGTTTACTGGTTTGTTGGACAAGGTGATAAACTTCAGCAATGTCCAAGTTAAGTCGTGTACTAAAAGACATTATTCTGAACGGGATTCAATAACGAGAACAATTTAGTTTCGATCGGGCCTTTCTTCCAGACAATAACCGGCACTCCAAGTACTACTCCATTTCCCGTTCGTATTTATTTATCTTCTGGTAGGTTTCTGCCATAACAGCACTTTCGAAATTTCCTTCCTTTGCATCGTATTCTACTATCCTTTCATTGAGTTAACTAAACGAATCAAACGAGGTGTCAGCAAGCGCAACTTTTAGTAATCCATTTATTAACAATTACTGTTACATTTGATTTCACATATAATTTACATTATTATTTTGTTAACGAACACTATTATTGTAAACGAAAGGTCTGCCATATTGTCTAACCCAAAATACATAGGTCATTGCGTATGCAATACAAATGTTGTACGATTTTCTAAAACTGCAGAAACTGTAACTCAAAACGTAAATAAGTAAGAAATTAAATGTGGCAGACTTTTCATTTTTAATATACAAAAATATTATTGTGTACAGTATTCGATGTGGTTTTTCTACTACAATGGATGAGCTATTGGATTGATGACACTTTGTTACTAAATTTGATTGTATACCTCGATAAGAAAAATAAACAAGATGATTTTCTACGTTGACGCTAATATTGTAAGTTTTGGTGCTTACTCACATTTTAGCGGATAATAGGTAAAATTCAATTCGTTGGTTTATTGATATTATCAAACTTTAAAGAAAGGATAAATTTTTTAATTAACAAAATAATTAGCACACTGTTTCTGTTACATGACTGTGATATTTTCTATATTGCATGTATAAGTGCATTGGCAACATATCATTATATCTTATTGACTTCATTTTTGATAAATAGTAGATGTATTATACGTTCTGATACGATGTATTCAAGCTAGGAGTGGTAAGGGCTTAGAAGATGGACTTCGATGTTTAAAGCGTTACTTGTTATATGAATGTATAGGGTAACGAAGTTAATTATTGTAATATGTTTTATACTAATTCTCATTTTTGACGATCGATATTATACCTTATATTATTTTATTTATCAGTATTTTAAACTACACATTGATCAATGTTTAGCAGATTATTGTTAATAATCAATGCTTTATGAAAGCTAATGTTCGTAATAAAATAGTTACCAGTGAATAGAAACGTTTGAAATGATATCCTGTCTGATCTGCTTTCAGTGTTGATTACATGCCATTTCTGGATATGGGGAACAAAATATTTTAACTAGTGTTAACTTTATAAAGCAATCGTTTATGTGTAACCAACATATCTGGGTGCAGCTCTTATTATACTGATAGATACAGGTTACGAGAAATTCAGTTTTCTCTTTGTTGTAATTAATTATTTTTAGCTGAATTTATTTTCAAGCCTTCAAATTTCAGTTGGAGTTTCAATTTAGTTTTCTAGTCAATATCATTCGGATGGTGCAATGGACAGTCCTATGAATTATTCACCTTGAGGATCTGCAGTATTTCTAAAGTCTCAGTGTATTAAAAACATTTTCTTACTGAAACTTCGAAATAATACTAAACAAACCACCGAACAATTCTAAACAGACTTGGAAATTAGTGCGGTATTTCAGCAACTATTTTTATCGCCGTTTAAAGCAGGGAGCTACTAGTACTGTTAGAAAAGTATAAAAAAGAGCAGGTAAACAAAAAAATTGGGAAAGTACTTTACGGATACGCAAATTTGATTAAACTGTTGAAGCAGTTTTACCTGCAAAATTTAAAGAACATTTAAAATGGGTTCTAGGTGAAAACCGTTTGAAGACCATAACTTCAAATGGGCAAAAAAATAAAAAATAGTGGGGAAAGTGAAATTTTTTTAGCAAGCGGGTCTATAAACTAAACATTATGATATTCAAAATGGTCTTTGTGCCAGAGAATAGAAGAACAGTTATACAAACATATCGTAGATGGCTTTACGTGTATATGCCATAAATAATGGGAGTCAAACGGGTCTAAGGCATACTACTAACTTAGGAAAATAATCTAAGTATCCATAGTAGCTGTATATGGCAAACTTTGTTGCCGTCTTTAGCTAAATTCGTGCTCGTATAAATTCCTTCCCCGTATGAAGATAACCACTATAAAGGGAAAAATGTAATACAAAGTATTTGATGCCAGATGTAAATAGTTTAACCACATTTTTGGCATAGTTTCCAAAAATTACTTTGATATATTTGATTTTAATGACTATATCAACCACAATTAAGGTACGTTCTTTTCTAATATAGATAATCAGTTATTCGCGCATTTTGTAATGGAATCATTAAAATGCATTTAACATAAAACATAAAAGCATAATTAGAAGAAATACTTATGATATGAACGATATGAAATAATTTTTCGTCATAAACAAGACGCTTCCAGTCGTGAAATAGCTATGAAAGTGCAGAGCAATCAATCCACGGTTATTGAAGTGATCAAAAAATACTCTGAGATGGGAAAAATTTAAAAAGAAACCCTGCAGTGGCTGTCCAAAGAAACATCAGTAAGAGACTACAATGTATTGCGGAGGACGAGCTGGCAGACAGAAGTCTTAAATCTACAGATTTAATCAAAATATGGTCCGAAGCTACTGCACTTCTCCTGTAAGATGGAGACTTCTTAAATCTGGAGTTCGGGGTTGCAAAGCCAGGAAGAAACTCCTCCTATCAGAAAAACAAAGGCTCTACGGTTTGAGATGGGCAAAGGATCATCGCCATTGGGCCCCAGAACAATTAACATTACCAATAATGTTGGAAACACATATGTTTCCTTGAGAAGAATTTTCACGACATTGTGTTTTGCCAACAATTAAACATCCAACCTCTGTCATGATATGGAGCTGCATGTCTACTAAAGATGTTATTAGACTGCATGCTGTATCTGGCATGATGAATGCAACCAAATATATTTATGATAAATAGGAGAAAATGCTGGCTAGTGGAAAAGAGTATTTTCTGACAATAGTTTTATGTTTCAAGATAATAATGCTCCTTGGCACAGAGCAAAGGTTGTTCATTTTTGGATGTCAACCAATAAAGTTAAAAGAATAGACAGGACAGTACAATTCCAGTAATTAAATCTTATAGAAAACTTAGGCAGAGGATTTCTAACATGATTTCAAGAAAAACTCTCACACAGAAAGTGGAATTAATCGAATTCCTAATTGATACCTGTGATCGCTGTATTACATAGGAAGAATTACGAAAACTGGTTAATTCTATGCCAAAATGGTGTGAATTAGTTATTAAAAATAGGATGGCCTATTAAGTACTAAAATAGTTTAAAATTAATTATTGTGTATTGTAATAAACGTTTAGATGTAGACCACATTGTTATATATAATGAACAAAGTTCTGTTTTTGAATAAATTTTTTATAACGAATTGTTTCTCTTTTTTTTTGGATCAAAATTCGGACTATTATTATTACTAGTATTGTGTTTATGTACCGGTATTATATTTTCAATGATGAAATAAAAAATATTTAAGAAAATGGGTTTACACTGCAATTTTTCTAATTTGTGCAACTGATGCAAAACTTTTTTACACCACTGTATAATATAATATAATATAATGAAACAAATGTTACATAGATATTACTCTGATATTTTTCACAAGTAGTTTTCACACCTAAGATTCGGATACTTATTGCTCTTGCGACCACAATGCTACTATGTTGAGAACCAACCCTAATGAAAAAGTGACAAGAGCAAAACAAGAGCTACTTTTCGTGCCTACTTTGACTTACTCGCAAATGTTCTATAGAAAACAGTTGTCCGTTTACAATAATTTGGCTATACACATTGCAAATATTAATCATGTAGTGGACGAATCTGTTAGCGTCCTATGAGCCAATGAAATTGCGTCATGCCTTTTAAGACTCGTGTGAGAAAACCATCTAGCCAATATGGACGAAAAAACTTATTATATAGACAGGCATTAGCATAGGGTAAAATAAAAACAGAATGATGGTTCCAGTTCCAATATCTTTAGTCTTGAATACCACGTTTGATAAAATAGAGCAGACATTTTTGGTGTCCGCGCACTCATTTATGCCTTGTGATGGTGAGGTTCTGCTCTGATTGAAAAGTAGAAATGAGTGGAAAATGCTTTACTTCGTCCTGCATAGAACGTGTAATAAAACGCACACAGCATATGCAACCCTTTCCTACATTATGAATGCAACCAGGAAACTTTAAAACTTCAGAAGGATCTATCTTGAAGATAACTAAACAGAATCCCGGTATCGTTAAAATTAGAAAACTATAAGTTGAACTATGGGAAGTAAAGATACCGCAAAATAGAGTTTCCGAAGAGAAGGTAAAGCCACTCCGATTTCTCAGCTGACATCTCGACCTCGAATTAACAAAGACAAGCTACCAAATATAAAGGATATGGTTTGGACGTCCCAACACTCATTCGTTTTGCCCAATGTTTTCCTGGCTTGTTCTAAATTGTACTATTTGTGTGCTATATTTTACTCAATAGATCTGGATGCAGTTAAAATGTAGTACGATCTTTTATTCTGGTATATTTTTGTGTGCATGAACTTTGTAAGCATTATATACAGGAGGAGGCACAATAAAGGTGAGTTCGATTCCCGTAAGCTGCTGGTTTCTCGACCCTCCTACGAGAACACAACAGACACATTGGACTTTTTCTTCAGTTTGTATTTTACGTCAGTAAGTGTTCAACATTTCCTCAGTGTATTACTTAAATATCTCAGTTAGTAGTTTTTGGCATTTAGACCCTTTCGAAGATATGGTTTGAAGTAAAATTTTGAAATGCACCGAAGTTAGTGAAAACAGAAGGCATGATAGTTACAGGAGTAGGCCTCGGCCTCGGTGAGATGGTGATTAGCGCACTTGCCTGCGGATCCAAGGGACACGGGATCAAATCCGGAGGAGGTCAATTAGATATTTCTAGCGGAAAAATCCAAAAGTGGGTATACGTTCGGCCAAATATAACCTGAGTACAAAGAGGTGCTTGGTAAACTGCGTCCTAGACCCCGCTCAATCAAAATTATAACAACATGACAGTTATTGGAGCGACCTATAACAGTCCCCACGGCTGACATAGATAAAGGAAATCCCAAATGCTCTACTTGTAGAATTTAATTCTGTACTACCTGTATTGGTATCTTCAAGTATGCAATTTATTCGCTGACTTTGGCGAGCTGTACTTTGCTAAAGTAGTAAGTTTGTTCATTCAATTTTGCAAATATTAGTTAAATAGTGTACGATGTTGGCCGACTGAAATTATATGTGAGCAGCAGGGTTTATATTGCTGTATCATTAAAATTATTAGTTTAAGCTAAGCTTCAACAACTTTGTTAAGAAAATAGCGATAAAGTATCTATAATACCTTCTTTGATAGTAGTGAACTAGCTGCTTAAAAATTATGTAGCGTAGCCTGGTTACAAAGTGTACTAAATAACTTCTAGTACAGGTAGCTACCTTTTGTAAATTGCTTCTTCAATAATAATTATGGTCAAAGTAGTTACCCGAAAAAGTTATATAATAAAAATAGCAATCTATAGTTAAGATGTAATAAAACACAGTACTACCCATTTTCAGTTGCTATTATTTACGAACATTTTTCATTACAATAAATAACGTCGGCAGTAAAAGAGGACTTGAACCCTTTTCTGTTACCCTGTACATTATTATACATTAAATTTCGTGTTCCTTTCGTTATACAACTCAATATAAAATTCATAGCCTTTGGGGAACTTTGCATAGTAGCAAAATAAATTTTCATGAGAATTCACATAAAACAAGTAGCCAACTACAATCTGTGTTTTCAAGCGTAACTCAAAATGAATTTTCATGATTCAAGCCGTAGAGTAGGTACTTAATTAGAGCTCAAACGTAATCACTTTGCAGGCTAACTTTTGTAAAGCCTTTCCTACAACGTCTTCGTCTAATAACAACCTTCTCTCACTTACAATACAAAATTAAGGTTTCCTCTGTCCAATTTACTCAGATCAACTACAGATATTTTTCCTTACGTAACGTATTAATCGTTCAAATTAGAAGTCATTATCTGATATTGAACAGCTGTATATTATTGCTATCTTCTTAGTGATTCTGGTTCAGTCAAATTTAAGCCTATTCATTAAATTAAAGTTGTTTTGCAGCTGGAGGGCGTTCGATTCGGAAACGGAACGAAAGTTTGTTATTGGGTGTTATCCTTCTCGCTTAGATCGGGTTGGCAAACGAACTTTTTAAATACCCCAACCTTTTGGAGTTATGATCATTTAAAAATTAGAGCAGTAGTGATTATATCTACGATATTACTTAATTTTGAAACCACGCCACCATTCAATGTATTGTATTTAGTAACAGGTAATAAATACGTGATTAAGTTTAGGAATGTTTAAAAGAATATTAGTTACAAAACGCCATAATCGATTTGGCAAACATTTCTCAGTCGAGTTGTAGACTTAGTTCACCAAAACGGAACATATGAACTAATGTAACAGTAAAATCAAACATAAGATATTTAATACGATTAATAAGTAATGGATGAATAAAATTCTGAACGAGTGAACTAAGCCTGTCAACGTATTTTAAAAATTTCTTTACATCTACAGTAAAGCTATATATAAATATTATTTACTTATAAATCGTCGTAAAGTCTTCACGTGTCATCATGTACTTATTATTTAAACACACAAAACTTTTGTCTCACCTAATAGTCCATATGCTTTATTAAAACACTTCTAACACCACAATTAGGCATTATATATTCGTAATTGGTTTAAGGGCAGTCACACAAATATTTAACAAATTTAAACGGAATAGTCCCAATTAAAATTTATTACATCACATTTTTTTCACTAACTTTCTAAATTTGCACGCTTACCATAAGCACGTCCTTTTAGCACCATCACGATTTAATTGCATTCACATTTTTTAATAAAATTACTGCAGCCAACATGCATATTAGATATTGAGAAGGAGGCCGTATCCCGTTCCTCGTACCTGAAAACAGAAGTATTAAAAAATTAACACACTGTAGACAAAAACCAATTAATAGTTAATAATACATGACTGCTTGACCTAAAGCAAACACATGATTTGGTCGTCTTATAACTGCTTTTATATACATATATGTCGCAGGAAAATGGTTACTTTAGGAAAATAGCTTTTTCCTAGACAAATCCTATGTGCCTAGCCAAATGACTTTATCACTTATTCAATTGGTATTTGACTAGGAAAATACTATTTTCCTAAGCAAATAGTATCTGCTTAAATGCTTTTTAGGAAAATGGAAATGAATTGATTGTTATAAAGCAGGAATACGTAATAGAGTGGGGTCGTTTTCAAAATACCAATAATTTCCTGTTTTTTTGCAAATCCCATGGTTTTTTAACTTTCGTATTTTCGCATTTTGCATTCAACCGCAAATAAAATTCGTTTTTATTTACCATGTCGACTCTACAAGATAAAGAAAAAACTGTTTTCAGTTGCAGTACAAAACGATTGTAAGACTCGCTCAAACCAACGGCGAATTGTAAACAATTGAAAATTGAATTGTGAATTGTTTATAACACTTGCAAACAATTCACATAATCTCAACTGTTACCGGTATTTCAATTAATAAGTTAAATCTGTGTGCTTATTACGTTGTACAGATAACTTTGGTGTTTATTAAGAAGAGGACAGTACGCTAATTATAGGTAATAACAATAATATTGACTTATATGGTTTTAATATGTCACAAGTGTATTGTCATCAACCCACATAACCTCAACATAAACACGACACAGTGAAAGCCATTTGCCTAAAGACGCTTCAGTCAAATGCTATTTTCCTAGGATAATGACATTCGACGAAAAATAAATGTTACAGTCCCATTTGGCTAGGCAGATAGCATTTGCCTGGACAAAAGCTATTTTCCTAAAATAATCATTCGCCTGCAACATATACAACAATTCCAATTCAGTATATGTCATCCTATGGTCTGTATTGTTTTCAAATTTTGCAATAGGCTTTGAGAATAGCTGCAACTGGAACTGTTTAGAAAGACAATTTTAAGAAAATCTTATGTAGTTTGTAATTCAAACTAGCCAGTCAGTACTTCTGTAAACACAACATAGTTTAGACTATTTAGAACTTTTGATTAATGCGCATAGCTAAGTTTCTCGTCTAGAATTTTTAATTCAACATAGGTTTAAATAGTAAAAACTACTCTTAATTTTAGTAACACAAGCAATAATGGTACCTGTTGGTAATTTCTTAAGTAAATCTGGGTGCAGAAATATCCGAAAGAGAATATTGTAATATACTTTGATGTCTCTCGCGTCTTTCAATCTATTATTACATGTGATTGCTATATTTATTAACATATGAATTAAACAAGTACCTTATATGATGTCAAATAATACAATAATGCGAGACACCATATTTTTAATAACTTGAATATTCATAATGGGTTTACAATATATGCTTAGACAATACACTACTGGATCCAGCTCCATTTACATGGGTATAGTTTTGGTATTCCCGTCAAGGAACGAGCTCAGAACTTCCCATATTCTCAGCTTAACAGTTTTAGCAACGCTAGGAAAAGAGAAAGTACAAAAAATAATTGTTAATTAGAGTTTGAAATCCAACCAAATAAGTTTATATAATAAGTAGTATACTAATCCAGGCTGTTTGAAACATTTTAAACGCCTTTAGCTATGTATAATGTTTGTGTAACATTGTGGCAATGTGCTTTAATTGATTGAGTGATGCAGTGAGATTAATATATTTGCCTTCCCATGTTTTAGTGACTATTGCAAAGCGTCTGTGTCAAGTGGTCACCATTATGGACAACACTACTAGAAATGGGTATACCACCATATTTAGTGTAATTAATTAAACAGCTCTACGAATCGAACTCAGCTGTCGTCAAAATAATCGATCGAATTTCTAACAACTTTATCCTGCAAAACGGTGTCCGACAGGGATGTATTTTGTCCCCTTTATTATTTAATCTATATGGCGAATACATTATGAGGAAGGTATTAGAAAACTGAGGCGGTGGCATAGCCATAAACGGTACGAAGCTGACAAATCATAGTTATGCAAATGGTACTACCGTCATTGCAAATACAAAACTTGAAATGTTGGAGTTACTAAATACACTAGAAGGAGAGAGCGAAAACGTTAATCTATAAATAAACCGTAATACGACTAGAACCAAAAGTATGACTATTCATAGGTCAGGCGAGTAACAACGCCAAAGAATCTTCGGTAATATAGAAGTATTTGATCACATAATCTATCTAGTAACTCATATCAGCAACGCAGGTGGCTGTACAGAAGAAATTGAAAGGCACACCACTCTAGCCCAACTGCTGCAACAAAACGCATTTGAAATGTGGTGCTGTCGTAGAACGCTACGTAGACCATGTACAGCACACATAATCAACGAATCGATTCTACAAGAAATTGAGGTAGAAAAAGGCTGTTAACTATTGTCAACGGCGTATACGTCAACACTTCTGATGACAACTTGGAAATAGTGATGGTGCAAGGGAAGGTAGATAGAAAACTGCCTTGTGGTCGCTCACCTAAGGGATGGCTTCATCAAATACGCGAATTGAGCGGCACAAGGGATATCAAGTAACTGGCTATACACGCAAATGAAGACTCTTCAAATACGAAGAACAACGACTTTAGAGATAGAGAGAGAAAGTGTAACATTTACGGTTAGCTCGGTTGGCCTGCTACCGTCTTTTTGATCAAACATCTTCGAGATTTGCAGCTCTAGGTCTAGGTTTGAGACCTAGACAGTAGACATCACAGGCGTATCGAATATAAATTTAGAGATGCAACCAGCCCCACACAATTGACCAATGTGGCTTTGGCTTTGCGATTAAATTCTGAAACTGTCGTGTTTCTAACTATATTCTAACTAACATTCTAACTCGCTTAAGACGATTCGGGTAGAATTACATTCGAACTGTAACGAGTGATTACGAAGCAAAGCTCAGCATTGAAGGTTTAAAGCATAAGAACAACTTACGAGCACAACAATGATGTATTGATACAAAAACCACAATTCGTATGTATTTATGTGGGCATTTTCTATTCCTTGGAGTAGATAATGGGCATATTAGGATTTAAAAAAATTTAAAATATGTTTTTTATGGTAGTAAATATGGTACCTATTAGAAGAGCTAATGCTAACAATATTTTAGTTTTTCGGATAATACGTTTAGCGAATGTAATTAGCACTTACGTAACTATTTGCTGTTACAAAGGTATCCTTTAAATTAACTGGACTGTATATTTTTCTCCTATTTGTGCGGTTATATTTGTATATACACTATAAAGATTGGAAATGAAACAAAGGCCTCAGACAGGGTGTCCTGCCTATCTTCCGCCCATCTAAAGATATACTCAGATAGCGTCCTACAATGGCAGACAAATAAATGTAAAAACATGGCGGTTAGAGTAGGGGATGGGTTGCTGTATAGCCGAAATTTTTCAGACGACCAATTCATGATAGCGGAAGATTAAGGACAACCTTAGCTATATGATTGAGAATACGAAGGAACCGGTTTTACAGCGAACGTGAACAAATACGAATACCTCGTAGTAGGGAAACATGAGTGCAACAACTTACCAAAGGCTTTATAAGAGGACTAGAAAAAAGTAAATATCATTAATAAAAATTAAAATAGCAATGGCATTAAAGAATGAAATAATAAAGGTAGAAGAGTGGTACGAGCCCTAAATTCAATTCTATGGCACCAGGATGTCTGAAAAGGATCGGAGAAGTACATCTACAGAAATACTATCCAGAGTATAACAATATATGATGCAGAAGGCGATTTAAGTAAAACCAAAGGAAAAGCTACTAGCCACTGAAACGAACTGTTTTAGAAAAATTTACAGAAGATCCCCACTAGAAAGAGCGAGAAATGAGGAAATAAAAAATTGTATGGGAATGGAAAGCAACATACCAGAAGAAGTCAAGAAAATACTAACCTAGACACTTTTATCATACTGAATGGATGGAAGAAGGCCGATGGTCGAGAAAAATATTAAAATGAATACAACCACACAAAAAGGAAGAAAGGAAGGTCTAAAAGATGTTGGAGGGACGATATACAGGAAGTAATGAAAGGGAGAGACTTAGTAGAACAAATATAATATAACAGAATAATCTGAAAACTGGGGATGGAAAGGCAGCGACAGCCATAAAGGGAATCCGCTATATAAATATTTTTATAAAATTATCATTTACGATTAAAACCCATTTTGTACTATACCCATTTACCACAACTAGAATTGTTTTTTATACTACAACAGAGGTTTTTTTCAGTTATATTATAAAAGATATTCAAATCATTTGTCCCGTATACATTTTTAGAGAGACACAGTTGGTATTTCTGTTTTTCGTTATATGCACTACATAAATAAAATCCTTCAATTCGAATAATATATGCTGATTTTACTTTTGTAATAGTAATTTGATTTCCAATAGATGGGCCATGGTTAGTGTAATATAAATATTAAAACAAGACCAAAATTTTATCCGTATTATTAAAAAGTGGAATAGTAGGAAAAGTATGCATTATTTCAAGGTTTACTAAAATTGGTATAGATAAGAATTTCCTCTCAAACCTACCTTCACTGCTTTGTGTAGTAGGTACCATAATAAGAGCTAAGAGAGGAGCGTCCTCTTGTACGTCTAACTCTTCAGTTCGTCTGTACAACGTGAACATCGTAGCGAGGCACCGAAGTTTCAGTTTTCCATTCTTGAAAATATCCGTAACCGCTTTTATTGTAATAACAGAATGGACTGTTTCGAGCTGCGGCACAGCTAGGTTATATTTTTCTATAGACTTTTGTATCTGAATTCCGCTTCTCGTATGCACCTGTAAATAAGAGAAAAATTATACATTAATTTTTACAAAAATTAACAGGGGAACTGTGAATGCAGTGTTTATTAAAAACATAGGAAATTTATTTAATACATGAAGTTTGCACGGCGTGTTAATAGCTTTTATCAAATATTCAGTTTACATAATATTACATAATTATTTGACTAGCAATTATTGACGAGTATTGGGATTGTTTACATTTTGAAAAATATATGTACGAGGAGCGTTCAAATTTGAACAGGAATATTTAAATTAAAACCCCAACTGAAGGTAATTCTAAGAATTAAATTTATTAAGGTTTTACCATGACTTTTGGTAATTTATCCATGTCAATTGTTTACTTCTTTGACAATCACAGTTGTGATGGCGGAAAGTTCCGTTCATTGGAACGTGAAACAGCACATATTAATCAAATTTCTTACGACTGAAGGCGTAAATTCGACTGAAATTCTTACAAATTGCGAGCACAATACAGCGATCAATGTGTTTCTAAACCTAGGGTGTTTGAGTGGTCCTAATCGTTCAAGACGGGAGAACTCGATTAGAAAATGAACCTCGTGTACAACGAGGTGAAACTTCGGTTAATCTCAAAATAGGATAAAATGTTAATGCCCTTATTCAGCAAGACGGAAGTGTAGATACATAAGGGGTGTTTCCTTACAATCCGTACTAATTTCAACACCAAATATGTTTATTCACTTTAGCTCCTAGTACGAAAGTTAAATATTATACGAAACAGTATAATAGAGTGCTCATCATAAAGTTATTGAGTTCCTAGAAGACCATTTCGACGCACACAATTGATTCGGCTCTGGGGACTCTTTGTTACAATACAATATCTGAATCAACTATTCGGAGGCAATACCTAATTCTAGTAATTCGCTGATTAACATTTGAACCGCTCCATCCTTTTTTATACATGTAGGAATTTAAAATACTCCAGAAGTTTTCGATTGGGCGAATTATCAGTACATTAGCGGGATTATCATCTTTCCCCACAAAGTTGATGTTTTCATTACGCAAGTATTGGATGACATTTTTGGTGTAGTGTGAACTTGCTTGATCTGGCCAGAATACGTAATCATCAAATCTATAATTAGCTCGAATGTAGGCAATAAGACGACGCTAAATACATTCCTTCAAATAGTTCTGTGAGTTGATAGCAAAGCCAGACGGACCGATTGCAATCCAAACTAAAACTTTTTCTTCGAACTTAGCTGTACATGAGAATTTTATATTGCTTGCAGTTATAGAGGCGTCACTTGTATAAAATCCATCATTGCCGGCAATACTTGAATGTGAAATTTCGAATCAGGCGGCCACATTTCATCTTCCTAACTGTAATTTAAGTATCTGTGGGTTTCGATCTGGATTTTTTCTTACAATATCTAATGTTCTTATACTTTTTAAAGTTTTGCAGATGTATCCTTTCGATACATTCAATTTACTTGCTGCACTACGAATAGCAACACGATCATTATTCTCACAAATATTCACCACATTCTTCATTTTGTTTTTTGCTAGTTTGGGCTATTATTGTTCCACGTTCTAGGTGGATGACCTCTCTTCCCTCTCTCGGGCGGATTCCATTCCCACATCCTCCGTGGCCAACTGTGGAGTTGCATACGTCTCATATTTCCATTTTTTTCTCTCTATTTATTCTACTACTGGTACTTCTTTCTTTATTCTTCTTCTACGATGATGTAAGGGAGGCTATGGAGCAGCGAGAATTAGCAAGGAAAATATGGGAAGATAGGGACCTATGGCATTTAGGATGTGAGACACGGCCAGTTTAGGCTGTGTTAAAATAGGTTACTGTTGTAGAAGTTATACACACTAATGCGTAGATTTAACACTTTATACTTCATTTTTATAATTAGCAGGGTAAACTTTAGACTGCTAACGGTAAAACTGTACTCAAACAATAAACATGATTTAAACTGACAAGTAAACAGTCTGGTTGCTATGAAATAAAAGCATATTAACTTTTTAAAATTAGTCCGGGTTTTTAGCAAACACCCCTTAAAAAGCAAGTTAAAGTGTCTTAAGGTTAGGGTAGGTAGATTCTGCGCTTGTTAGTGGATGTCAAACCATATCTCCAAAGCCAAATTATGCAAAAACTGTTTTGTCAAGTGGTACAGTTAATAGCAACATTTTTGGGGTTCTCAAGGGGTGTTCTTTGTTGATTTCTTAATAGGATGACGTACAATTAATACAAACCATTATTCGACACTTATGCGCGATAAAAATAGGGGATCAGGAACAAAGGAAGAGAAGACAAAGTTATGTTCGTATTCTCCAAGACAATGCCCGCCTTCAAATTGGTGTTTACCGGTTGGTTCGTATTGAGGAAGTGTTTCAGCCATAATTTAATATTATAAATTTAAAAAGAATTTTCTGCTCATAAACTACATATAAAATCATACAATTATATGTTAGTAATCTTAAAAATAAGAAGTATTGTCAATCGAATAACTGTCGATAAACAAAAGCACAGGCGAATGGCGTGCCGTGGTTCTAAATCACAAAGCCTAATAATGATGTTGGAGTTGAAACAGCATTTATTTAAATTTAATTTGCTGGTAAAGATACTAAACTTAATATCTTGATATGTTTAATTTGCAGGATTAAACTTTAAGTATATTTTGTTGTTTTTTCTACGAAATTATTTATAATACTATATATCAGGAAAATCAATTGCTCCGATTTATTATCCTTAATCTGTTTTTATATACCGGCTTACAGATCTAGAAACCAAATACTTTTTCATATTCCTACTAGTAGAAAAACTCAAAATAAAAGATCGCCTATTGTCAAAATTTGTGCTGAATCTAACAGCATTAATACAAATTATCAAATAGATTTATTCTCAATGACCGAATGTAAATTTAAAAGAAAATTAATTGAAATTCTTAATGAGCAGCTATAGGACTGAGCGATTTATTGCTTTGTGGATTATTTTTTTTTTCTTTTTTATATATATTTCTTTTGGGGGGTTGTTCTTTCTTTTTGTTTTCTTTTTCTTTCTTTCTTCTCTTCTCTGTTTGCAAGCCAACGATGGTATATTATTTTATTTTAGTTCTTTTAACAGAACACTGTAATTAGGCAATGCCTGTTTTGTTCTGGTAAATAAATAAATAAATAAATAAATAAATATCTAAAATGTTCTTGTCATGCAGAGTACAGACATATTCTTAACTAGCAGTAGACCAACGTCAGAAGGTCACTACTAAAACTTCCTCCGGATTATTACTTTCAAATTACATATTTTGATCCGTTATAAAAATAAATATTTTTGAGCAGATACTCCTTGGAATAGTATTTACGAAGTTAAGTTAAAATGAGGCTATAAGAAGTACGGATTATGTCAAGAAAGATACTGCATTTCAAAAGCGGTAACACATAAGTTGTTCTCGACAATGCATTCTTGAGTCAGTGATAAGAACTGAACTCAATACAGAATCTACCTAAAACCTCTATACTGTCAGGCTAATTTGTAGTATTTATTTATCTTGGTGTGTAAATGATTATTCTTCTTATTCGCTCATCAGCGTTGAGGCAACAATTAATTTAATACATTTAGCATTATACATGACATAGCTACTTTTACTACCATCAACAAACTATACCACGTTAGGAGAAGAAAATGAAATAAGTATGATATATTAATATAAAAAAAATTATATTGCACTCTTTAAATGATGTCATTAAAAAATTAAAAAAAAAGAAAACATGCAGAAATAAAAAAAAATCTTATTCTATCTTCTTTGCAGCCTTGGAAAGTTTTTGACTTAAAATATTGACAAGAAAATATTGATAACTTGTTGTAAACATATTATAAACACTATAATATTTAAAAAAAGTAAATTGTAAACTTTAAAGTTTAAATAAAAAAACTAAAGCAGTCACTTAAAAATTTTATTTTTTTTTTCGCAGTCTTGGCAAATACTAAACCTATGTTCCGCACAAAGACTTCTTGAACAAAATGTACATAACGTCTGCCCCTTTCGATCTTTTTTTCTGGGACAATAAGCACATCGTCCTGGTTTAAAAAAGCTGCCCTTGCTGGAAGTTCTTTCTCGCCTCCAAGAATTCCTCTTATGGACATACCTAGTTCTTTAGGAAGTCGCTGAGAGTTAACTCTTGTCATGAGGTGCTCCTCCACTAATGCAAAAGCAAGCTTCTTCAAGTAGTTGCTTCTTTTGGGCTTTTGATCCAACTCGTTGAACTTGTGAACTACCAATAATTTAATTCCTGCGACGTCAAGTATCCCATAAAATATTCGTAGAGGCCATCTACGAGTTTTTCTTGGGACCGCTGCAGAATGGCACAGCTGATGACACCTTTGGTGCTATTATAGAACAGGATGATTTCAGGTTTCTTTGACTCATCGTCGATTAGTCCTTGATCGTGCATTGCCGACAGCAGCACTACGTTCTTATTCTTTCTAGGAACAAACGAAACTAATGTTGATATTTCATCAAATACGAATTGGCAAGAAGAAACCGGTTTGCTTTTAGTTTCAAGTAACTGTATTGGAATATCTGGCTTATTCTTTCGCATTGTTCCAACCATAGTTTTTTACTAGTTAATTCATTGGCCAGTGAGTATGAGGTAAACCAGTTGTCAATGGCTATATTTCGGCTGGTTCCTTGTATGCCTTCTGACAACTGTGAAACATATTGGGTTGGAACGAGTTTATAAAAATCTCTGTTCTTTTCCTATGTATGGAATTGCAGAAGACATATATGAAGTTTTGGCGTCACACATCATCACAATTTTTATCCCATACTTGTCTGGTTTACTAGGCAAGTACATCTTGAACGGAAATTTTCCTCTAAAACTTAACAATTAATCATCAATTGTTACGTATTCGAAAGGAACATAATTAGATTTGTAATTACTAATGATGTTATGTGATTCTAAAATTTGCCGCTACACTTGAATTCATTCCGTAATTTGTTTGCCGCTTCGTTAGGAATAAATATCGTTATTTTAATTATAGTCTTATTTTGGGTTACTATTTTCGCTATTTTGTTTTGACTTGAAAATTTAGTTAACGTTATTTTAATTGAAGTCTTGTTTTCGGTTGCCGTTTCGGTATTTTGTTTTGTCTTTCGAAGTTCGAGATATGTCAACAGTCTCCTTTGTGTAAAAACTGCAGACTCTTGTTTCCCACGTTCGACCTCGAACGCTTCCTGGAACTCGGAGTGTTAAAAACGAATTCTTTCTAGAACATTCCAGAACCTTCTAGAATTTCTTGCGTAAGATTCCGTAATGTGGTGCAATATCTTTGGGGAGAAGTGCAGGTCCCCATTGCATTTTGATTCAGTCGGTATTAGAACTCCGCCGGACTCCGGTCTTCGAAAATAACATCAATCGAGGGTCGTAAATATATATCGAGTGGAAGTCAGACTTTCGAAAGCGACGGTTGAACCCTGGAGACCGTTTCCTTTTCCCTTGCGGCGCCTTGCTATTCTACGATCTACCGTACCGTTGTCTTGCTGTAGTGCAAAAGTACCTCGACTTATTAGTGTCGGATATATATATATATATACAAGTGATAGCAAAATTTTCGCCATGGTTTTGGACAGTTAAAGTTTATAATTGCTCCTGTCGAACTTAGTTCGGATCTTTGTGAGGTTAAAGGGAAATACATAAATAAATCGTACAAGTGTTGTGCCTGGAGTTTGGTTCGTTCCGTCGTTCTCGAGGATTTCCCTTCTGTCTTCCCATCACCTGACATCGTTGAAAGCAATTTGGCCTTCTACAGGGATGTAATACCTCGTCCCAACGCCGCTTCGAAAAACGTTGTCTTCCTTCTCTTCAATTTGTTTCGACCCTGCATCTGGAAATCGCCCATATTGTGCCGGCCTGTCTACAAAATTCAAGGTAAAAACTTCCAGTTTTGTGTTTTTGTGAAGTGAAACTCTACGTGCAACTTGCAAAATTCATTATTGAATCTTTTAGTACCTGGAAACAGGAAGCGACCTTCAGTTGCGGACTGTATTTGTTCGAAGTGTAAAGTACGAGAGAAATTTTATGTTATACATTGTATTTTCCTGTAAACTTTACGCCTTTGACCACACAGAGTCATTTTAACATAAATATTGTGTGTGTCAACGGCGGTGAGTTCTGTTCTATGAGCGTTCAAGAATTAAAATTCTGTAATTCGAATTTTTGGTGTTAAACTTGTCATATTTTAACCAATATTCAATATTATATGTGTTTTAAAGTTTACTGTGTCTTATTGTGTTTTTTGTACTTGTTGTGTAAGGATTTTGCAAGCTTTACATATACAGGTGAAGGCACAATTAAAGGTAGGTTCCTTTCCCGTAAGCTGTCGGCTTCTCGGCCTTCCACGAGGACCTACACAATCGGCTGGATTTGGAAGGTGGCGCCCACTTATTTCGACTCGCCCTGTACACAACAACAGATTTTCTCCCATAAGCGATTTTTACGAACTCCCCCTACTCCTCTGAGCTAAGCTGTAGGCCCTTTTAGTTACAAATCGTCGAAAAAGCGCGATTGGACTGTAACAATGAAGGTATCCCAAATTTCTCTAATTGCTGCGAACTTATCATTAACAACTCGTTCAGGGAGAGTAGTCTTGTCATCAATTCTAATGCAGTTGATTAAGAAATCAAAACTATTTTTGCTCATTGTAGACCTAAACTGTGGTGGTCCTAGCACTTTGGACCACATATCAATAATTGTAAGATGATCATCTTCAGAACTCCGCTTAGATATAACAGACCAAGTAAAGCACGCAATTCTGTTGCATGGGTTGTAATGTAACTAAATAACTCCGACGAACATCTATATATTTTATTTTCTGTCGCTCTATTTCTTGGTTTCTATGCAAGACAACTTTGTCCACCATTTCATCTGTTATGAATAATTTCCAAGTCTCTTTTATGGTCTTTACATTTCTAGCATCACCTTTAGGACCAGGTAGATGAATCACAAGATTTTTCTTAGGCGTTCTTGAATTCTTTGAACTACTCGATGTTTTATACCATTTATGTCAATTTTTACCATATACTACTTTCCTTTGAGGCACATCATTTTCCGTTTCGGATTCTGCGTCCATTACATTTTCCTCTTTAGGGTCCGGAATAATATTGTCCTCCTAGTCGCTCTTTTCTTCAAAAATTGAAACATTTTCATCTTCGTCACTCATACATTCTTCTTCCCAATAGCGAGCCAATTCTGCATCAGTCAGAGGTCGTTTGGCATTGCATGACATTACTACAGCTTAAAATAAAAAACAATCATAAAATATGTATAAATTCACACAAAAACAAAAAATTACTTAAGAAAAATTACCGTAGCACGATTTACACCGCGAGGTTGTATGGAAAACTACCACACAAAACTCAAACTATAAAAACAAGTATTCAACTCAACTAAACGACACGTGTATACACTAATGCTAGACACATCAGACTAAAAGGTAAATAAACCCGTAACCCCATTCGTACCTTGGCGTCTGCGTAGTACAACTTCTTTGAGCGACGGGTCGCCGGCAATCCCACGGTGTGATTATAGGGTTAAATTCAAATACCGCGTGGCACCCCCTCTGGCAGTAATAACTGCTCTGCACCTTGCTGGCTTACTCTCAATGCAATTATCAATATGTTCTTATGGATTTTGACGCCACAGTACCGGCAATGCATCCCTCAGCTGTTGCATAGTAGTCGGCCTTGGATTATGATGATCCAACTGTATCTGCAAAAGGTCCCATGCAAGCTCGATGAGGTTGAGGTCTGGATATAGCGGAGGAAAAGCAACATGGTTTATTTCTTCATCTCGAAGCATCTCCAAAATAACTCGAGCACGATGCGAAATTGCGTTACCGCCAAAAAATATATATTCCCGTCCAATAGCGTTGCGACGGTTCAGAACATGGTCCGTAGTGATTTCTTGGGTATAACGTTGGCCCGTTAGTAATTAAAGATGTGAAGGTCAGTACGCCATCCTAAAGAAATTCTAGCCCATACCATAAGACACCACCACCAAAGACAACGACTAGTTGGGTATACTGAGGTAAGATACGATGTCCGGCACTACGATATACACTTTGACGCCGAGTATTATTGCTGAGACAATATCTGGACTCGTCCAGAAACAGTGTATCATCCCACGGTGTTGCTTCTTGAAGTCTATGTCTTGACCATTCCACCCGGTGTCTCCATTGAGCCACCCTTCTTGCAGGACATCTTACGAGGCGGTATGAGGTAAATTCTAACTCAAACAATCGATTTCTCACAGTTTGGTCGGATACTCGGTTTCTTGTGACACCGTGGAGCACTTACTGTAGGTATGGAGCATTAATTACCAGAAGGCGATCCTCACGAGGAGTTGTGATGTAAAAAGATCGACTTCCAGGCCTTGTTGCAGTCGTACATGTTTCTCTAAGGCGCGAAAAGCTACGTGAAATTACGCGCTGCGTGATTCCTAGCGTGGACCTAGGGATGTATAGCAACGGCTACGTTTCGTTGTTCTATTGTTAAATGGTTTCTCTGCATTGTTATTTAATATTAAGACTACAAATGTAACACAGGAATAAAAAACAATGAACAAAAAAGATCTTAAGAAGACAGGAAAGATTATTCAACCAAACACACAAATTCGACTTGACACTAATCCGGTTAAACAATTGCAACTGGATTCAATTGTTTTTTGTTTTTTAGCATAAAACATTGCCGCTTGTTCTAACTAACAATAATAAATGACCATTAGTTGCCAAATACAAACATATATGCTTTATATTACAATATCCCTATTCATTTTTGAGTAGTTTATAATAATTTGAAAATTGTATTATGTTATTGTTTCTTGCTTTGAAATCAGGATTTCTACTATTATGTTATCAATAAGGTGAGGGAATGGCAAGGCATCACAAGCTTCGCCTTATTTTATTACATGTGATTTAACACCATACTAAAAAGCTGAACGATTTTATATGGTAATGCTAAGTGGATTACCAACGAGATCGATTTCCTAATAAAACCACTTGATTTTTAATTTGATTTAAATATTTAGCCCTTGTTAAACCTGAACCTAACGTTTGTTTGCAAAGTACGTGCATTTGCAATTGTTCTATTTAATTTACATGTTACTGCCACATGGCGAAATTATTCCTGTATGGTATCGCTAAAACAAGAGTGTTATATTAATTACAACAGGCACAGATTGTTACATCTGTTCGAGCGGGTGACAACAAAGTATTTCGGATTACCCACCCAATTTTCTTTAGAAATTTCTTGTTCCGTGTATGATTTGAATTAAACTCTGAATTTTGATTCGTGCAAATTACTTAATAAAACTAATTATATTTAGGACTGTCAATTTCGGTAGCAATAACTTCTCGGTTGTTAAATAATTATGTGCAAGTTTAATTGGCTAATTATAAATTTACAGCAAAGTGACGGGGGCTTTATTTTTTAACAAGTTTGAGCGTATTTTCCACATGGCTACATAACACGCAGCAGCTTAAATTCCCCGTAGGATCAACTATTTCTTTCTCCTTCAGTTTTCAAATTAAACATTTATTTATCTGGTTTGTTGTAGCCTTTTCTTTAAAAATTCAGATATCCTGGATGTGCGTACATGTGCGCGTGCACGTGTTATAAAGGAGTTTTCGAGAGCTCGCCAACCAATTTCCAATAAACTTAGGTACTCTTGTTCCGGAAGTAGAAGTTTAAATGTATTCAAATTTCAGTAGCAACTTTACACCCGTTTCACAGGTTTACAATACTTTAAACAATATTCGGTTTACTAATTTGATTTAATTCTATTTGACAATTTGTGGTTATGCTCGTATAGTTGCAGTTTATAAATTAATAGCTTTACCTCATGGGTAATTTCATGTTATCAGTCTGTTATTTCCGGTTTTCTGTTATATCCGGTCTTAAAGTGTCTACGCGTTTATATATATGTAGTGGAAAATAATTATAGACTGATCCTCTAAGCAATCAAATTTCCAATTATACCGGCCGTTTCACAGACATGCAAAAAATTTAAATTTGGGGCTTGAATTTAAAATAATTGGGTTCTGTATTATTTGTATCCCGAAAATATCATGATTAAATGCACAGGGAAGCAGAAACATTTAAACTTCCGAATAAAGATGATTCTGTTCGTTTTCCATATTCTTTGTTTAGGAATGTATTGTGATCGCGGAAATATTCAATGTCAAGAAAAATATGCGTTTTATACCCGCAAGAACTTGAAAAGTTAGTTTTTGTAAATGTTGGTACGATTGTTTGTTTAATTTTCGTAACAGAAATCACTAGGTCGATATTTAAGAATTCTTCTTCTTCTTTATCATGTTTATCTTTCATTAAGCCAATGTTTCCTTAAAGCCCTACGAAACAAGAAAAGAAAAATAAAGGTATTTGTTGGAGACCTTCTTTCTGAGAGTTTTATTTCTTCTTTTCATTGATAGGTCTTAGATATGTTAATTTGGTTAGCCTTGTTGTTATGATGATGACGTCCAACAGTCTCGCCAACACTTTGGTGGTCTTCCATTATTCTTTGTCCATGGGGTTTAGCCAGTCATTGGTCGTCCATTATCTCTACGTGTTGTTTCCACATTCTGCTTCTATTTCTTCCCTATCTGACAATATCTTTGGTGTTATATTGTTCTCTTATCTGTGTGTTCCTAATTCTATGGTGTATAGTTTTTTCACCTATCGTTCTTAATATACGCATTTCATTCATTGGTAGCAGCTGTTTGGTTTTACTTGTATTCGCTCTAGTTTCAATCGCATATGTCACTCGAAGTCTTATGTTCGTCTGATACATTTTTCCTGTTTCTTCTACTAAGATGTTTGTTGTTGCAAATAACATCCTTCAGACAACCTGTAACCGCAGACGCCTTATTGGTTTAATCCAGGACTTCTTTGTATAAGTCACCGTAGCTAGAGATCTCGATTCCTAAGTATGTAAGGTTCATAACATGGTCTATAATTTGGTGATTTATCGCTAATTACATCGTGGTGGTTGTTTAGCGATGGTGTGAGCCTTTGGGTTTTTTACGTTTATTCACATGTTAAACTTAGTAGCACATACGTGGAATTTTTGATCTTCTGTGCTATTGTGAAAATAGAGAACTTTCGAAATATTTACAATGAAAGATATTACTCAAGAAACCCATTGTCGATTTCATTCGTTCACGTTCTGTAAAATCATATATGGAAGTACTGACTATAAAAAATTTCTTAAGCATTATCGCAGTTCGTCGGCGAGGCTTAAAAGTTTTCGTAAATTTTATTAGTTGATGTGCTTAAAAGTCGGTTTCTGTAGGTTGACGTAAAGAAATAATTAAATTTTGGTTTTAGGGGCCACTTCTAGTGAAAGGAAGAACAAGGAAATTCTGTATATTTAATGGTGCAATTTTATGAGGGTGGTTCATTATTTATTGTCCCTGATATAGAAGCAAATAACTTGGACATTTGAAACAATTTTATATCTCAACCTAGTCTCCTAAAAGGGGAAACACATGTAGTATAATGTTGACGCAGAGCTTGAATGTATTCAGAAATAACTCTGTATGCTAAACTGCAAACTACTCATTCATAGCAACCATCACCTCTTCATCGTTCGAAAAATGAGTTGCCCGCAGATGTTCCGTTTAACTCGAGGAACAGGTAGAAGTCCCTAGGAGCCAGATCTAGCGGATATGGGGGTTAAAATCCAGCATTGTAGATAGCAGCCATAGCAACACAGCTCTTGTGAGCAAGAGCGTTGGTTTGGTGGAACAGAACGCGGCGTTTCAATTTTACACGTATTTTTTGATTCACAGCCTCGCGAAATTTTGGTATGACTTTTGCCTAATAGTCTCCCATTATTGTGTGACCACGCGGTCAATAATAAATAAGAACTCCCTCATAATGTCAAAACTATGTTGCCATTATCTTTCCGGCCAAGGGAATCACGATGCCGCCATTCCATACAAATCTTTCCAAAAATCTATCCAGAACCGTCTCCATTTATCCACATTGTTCGTAGCAGTGAGAAATCTAGCCCGCTTCTGTTCGTGTGACATTTTCGAAATCCATCGTGGGCAGACTTATTTCACACCCAATTCCTCGTGCATAATTTTCTCAACGCTTTCAATGGAAAAGCCACATGTTTCAGCAATATATTTGATAGTAATTCTACGATCACTCAATACCATATCATGGACCAAATCAATGTTTTCTTGAGTAAGAACAGTTGTTGATGGTTCAGCACCTGGTGCATGTTGACACGACTTCCTTTCTAGTTTGATATCCCGGCAATAATTCATAATTATTTAATGTGACGGGGTAGTATCGTCCAACACTCCGGATATGTCATTATAAATTTTCTATGGCGATAAACCCTTCTTAAAAAGATATTTTATCACAGCCCTTTTTTATTATTTTTTCATTTCCACACAATCACTAAATCCACCGTAATATTAAATGTATAACTTTTATAAAGAAGAAGGTAGGCATCTGTAACTTTGCATATATTAATGTTAATAACTGACGTATCTAGGAATAAAACTGTTTATTTGTTGGTCAATGCCTTCTATGTTAGGGACAATTATTGACGAACAACCCTCGTATATGGATAACCCAAAGGCTTCAATCTAATCTTTCAGATGTTGGCAAAGATAAAGTAGAGTTACATAAAAATTGTTTAAAGTTAAATTTCTGTATTCTTAGGTCAAATTCGATTACATGTAAGCCGCAACGTTCGAAGATTATTTGATATAATTTGCAAATTCACATTTACAGGCTAACTCACCAAAGAAACAAATATATCCTTACAACAATATGAAATCTGGACGGGACTGTTACGTGGTGACAAAAATATTAATGATCTTGAAAGGTAAAATCATTTCTAATTGAACTAGAAGTATATTGGTAGCATTTTGCAAGAAAAGCTTATATAACTATAAGCAGAGAATCTCTTGACTGCTATGGATAATGTTATCTATCCACTATCTAGTAAATGGGTTAAATATTTGTATACTACCTGATTGTTTCTCACAGCTTGTTTTTATGAACTGTAGGACGCACAGTTTACAGGGTTTTGTGTGTACTTATTAAGGGATTCACAATGAACACTACACTACAACATTCGGGTTTTCATGGGTTACAGGATTCTTCACCTTTATAAAAAAACTTTCAAGAGCTGGCTTAATGAAAATGCTATTTGTTTATAAACACACTAATACTTTAACATTCCCTTCATTTAAATAAAAAAATGTTAATTACATTTTGAAGAGTTGATTAAATACAGAGGGAAAATGTTGCAAACCTGTTCTAAGCTAAAAATGTTTTGTTTTCTATTGGATTATTATTTTCAAATTGCAATCATTTTTGCAAATTACATTTGCATAACAAAAATCTCCCAGTAACGAGTAGACCATTTGTTGAAAAACTAAAGGATCTATGAATTAGCCTAGTATCAGAAATTCAAAGGACATGCTTTGAATTTAGGACACATTGTATACAATGTATAGGTACAACAAATACACACAGATGTGGAAAAGTCGAAACGAACTGCTTCGCTCATTTTTGCATGATATTTTGGGTAGTTGAGATACAACAGAGCTTCCTTTTCATCACGACTAAAATAATAAGTTTAAATGTTTTCAAGAATTTTATGCGGAACCCCACGATCACTAACACTCAATTATTATTAAAAATACAAAAGAATACCTAAACCAAAAGTGAAATAATTCAAAATCGAAAGCAATATCAACTTTTCTTGTTTAGTTAAATAGCATAGCGCACTATTTAAACTGTATTTTTAAAAGCGTATATTTCTTCTAAGGATACAATTGTTAAATAATACAAAACGTATTTATATAAGTGGCAGTTTAATAACGCAGACATTCCCAGTGTGTTCCCTAGGTAGCAAAATTAGCAACGACGAGTCTGTTAGTGACATCCCGTGAAGTTTGTGGGCTAATGTGTCTTCGGGCGTCGACGATTCTATTCTGTGGGTCATCTAAAATTAGTTCAGTATTGTTACGTAATGATTTTAAATGACCCCACGAGAAGTAACCATAAATGTTAAAAGGAGACGGTGGTTATGCTATTTAGGTTACCTAAAGCGTATTTCAAATTTCAACAACTAAATCTCCACGTTTAGCTAGAATTAGTCCTCCTTTCGTTGTTAAACCAATTCGCTGTTTGAATTTGTGCATTCTGCGCTATTGCACCGTCTTGTTGTAAGTACGCTTGCTACAGGTTGCAGTCTGATTTTCAAAACTGAATTTAATCATCCCTGTTGGTCATTCGAGTTAGTGGTACTATGTGGAATACCTTTTTCTGAAGCCAAATTGGAATGGCGGGAGCCTGCTATCTATAATGCCGACATCGAAATTTTACGGTACCCTCTTATTTAACAGATGTATATTTGTTAAAATTCAAAGAAACTTGCGCGGTATACGATACAGAAGATGTTACGTTACAAATCATTGTTTCAATTAGCAAAAATAATGATTTTCAGGGAAATTGGAATATCTATGCAAGCAGAGCACTATGCAGGGTGCTTCAATAGTAAGAGGATGCTTACAAAAGACAATAATTTTAAAATATCCATTTACTTGACGTTTTTGAATACATTTCCATTACTAATTCCTATCTAGCAGTTAAAACGCGTATTTTTTAATATAAATAAAAATAATTTTACGTTTCCAACACGTTTTTATGAGACAACTGTCGTTTTTTTTTCGTTTTTTTCGCTCTTCCAATATCCTCCTGGCAAGACTTCTTTCTACCTTCACTCCTGGTACGCAAAAAATACACATTTGAATAAAATATTCTGGCATGTACAATAAAAATCTGAAATGCCAACTTTCCTTTTAATACCATGTTGCCCAGGATTTCAATCAAGTCCATTTCGATGTTACTTTTTGCTTCTTCGACAAAGCACTAGATAGTGATTTTTATTCCAAGTTCTAATTTTGAACATAAATATTTTAATGCAGTCCCACATAAATGTGAAAAGTAAATTTCAATTCTAAAGTTTTAAATTTCATGCCATAAAACAACATAATCACGTGGTTGGTTCCTCATTGACAACGGCGAATATTCCACTACCGCCGTGAATTTCCATTCCCCATGTCTCTTTAATGTGGTAATATCCCCGCCTGCATCAACAAGCAGTGATTCAAGTACTTAATTTTTGTTTTAGTATTGGGCACAGCTACTAAATAAGCTGATCCAAGATCTTGCAAATCTTCAATTTTCATGGAATAGCTTTTCTTTGCCCGGCAAGAACCCATTACTCCTATTATTAATGCAACCTTAATAATTAATGGGATTATTAAACTTAAACAAGCTGTTAATTTAATTTCTCACCTTTGTTGCAAGATATTGATCATCAGATGCTTCAGTAAGGAACCTATTTATATCTCCTAGTGTAAAAGTGTTAGCATTTTTGGATCGGAAACCATCAGACTTTCGTTTCAAAATTGCATGCAGTTTAACATAATTTTCTATATTGATCCCTTCATTTATATTAAGCGTACTTCTCAACATGGAATAATGGGTCCATAATGTAGATGGTTTGTATTTTAACAATAATTCAGAAAAGTACATCAATAACACTGATTCTCAGAACGAATTAGCTTTCTTCGCAAGTTTCCAATCCATGAAAAATGTATATATCGACAAGTACAGTTTTTGTGATTTTCCCGGCAATAAATTTAAACTGGTAATTTTCGCAGCTTCCGTAATTTCTGGTGTGGTAAGATTATCATTTTCACTGTCACTGTCCATTTTTTGTTCCTTTTATTTAAAAATGTTTACAATCCAGTCGTAAAAATAACACAATACTAAAATTGACATCCAAAACAATTGAATCTTTTTAAATTGTCATTCCCAATATAGATTGTAGATGGCGCAACATCGCATTCAAGTCTACCACTTAATCTAACACCTATATTTATAGCTCTACCAGTATGTTATATAGTTGCATCGTCATATAAATTGTTATAATAGTATATTCTTCAACGAGTGTAGAATGACAGCTATTATTTACGAGGATGAAAATTCTGTCACGAGCCAAAGGCGAGTGACAGAATGATCCGAGTGAATAATAGCTATTCTACACGAGTAGGAGACTATAGTTTCTCTACGACTGTTTCATGGGAAGTTACAAATTTTGGTCCGAATCAGTATAATAAAGATTTTGCTTTGGATGGACGTATGAAAAAAAGAATTTACTTTCTTGAGACTTCTCCAGCTCATAAACGCCGTGTACACCATTGTGTACTGTTTCTGCGCTTTTTTCGGCAGGAAATTAATACACGTCGTTTTCGCGGTTTCCGTTATTTCTGGTGGCGAACACATTTCAGCGTTTTCGCTATCTGAATTATTCATACCTAGTTCTTACTGTTTTTGCGAATACGAAAATTTAAAACTGTTTTTGACAGGTAATTCAAAAACAGGTGGGAGATCCCAAGCGCTAACATGCCAGGCCCACTAGCTTCCGGTTCCAAAATTTATCGTTGGATTCTGATACAGAACTCCACCGAAACAGAGACCAGAATCCATCGGAAATGGAGAATATCTATCATTCTTAAACTAAAAAGATATATGTAACGAGTACATTATATTATAGTCGTAGAGACAAATTGTTATTATTTAGTACTCGTGGACAAAGTACAGTATATCACTCGCTATAATGGCTATTATTACCTCGGATAATTGCCAAACTCGGTCGCTTCGCTCCCTCGTGTTGCAACTGTTATCCTCAGTAATAATAGCATCCATTATAGCGTCGTGTATAATGCACTATTAAATTCATCATTGCTTTAAACCATCAGATTCTTACATTATTTTAGTCTTCTATTGATAGTGAATAAAAAACTCAAAAATGTAAAGGGTTTTTATTAAAAAGAAAAGTTTTAGGTTAGGAAATTTGTTCAGTACACCTTATGGTATCAAAAATATTCATATGTGCAGAATATGGTTCTGTGTAGCACCGCACACAATACTTGAATATCCTCAAGATTAAAACTTTCGTAGTAACACTGCTGGGCCACCCTGTAGGTAGAGATGCAATTGCAAATGAAAAATTTTCCTTTAGTGTAACGCCAATTTCTTTTCGGTTAGGGTCAAAGTATAGGAATTTCCCCTATGGAGTATGTCTCTTTATACGCGCTGTTCTAAGATATACAGGACGTTAATGAATCGCAGGGACGAACTTCTAGGGCTTAAGGTATACATGAAAACAAACATTTTTTGCTAATATATGTATGGTCAAAAGCGTTTCCTTTCAGGGATAGAGCTTCTCGAAGATTCTTTAAGAAACGCCTAAATGTAGGCAACTCAATTTACTACCTACTATTTGTTTCCATAACGACGGATATTATTAATATCGAATATCGAATTGTGTCACAATTGACCTTATTTGAATGCATGTATGTCTAGATCGTTTTTTTTTAAATTCCGTGTGGACCTGTACAAAATTGTATAAAATGCAATTTGGTTTGCCTAGTTTCAGGTACTTCTTAAAGAATCTTTAAGAGGCTCTATTTTCTAAAGGAAACACTTTTGATTTTTGACACTTAATTTCTTTTTGTGGGGTCATGTTAAAACGTTAGTTTATGCTACCACAGTTGAAACTGTAGAAGAACTTACGGCGCGTCTTCTTGCTGCATGTGAAGAAGTTCAACAGACTCCTGGTATATTTGGATCGGTGCGCAGGAATTTACTTCGTAGATTTGCTTTGTGTGTGGAAGCTGGGGTGCGAAGATTTACTATAATTTTGTTAATTTTTGAATTAGTTATTGTAAATTTTTCAAATAGTTGATTTTTGCTTTGTAATTTTGGTTTTTTCTATTGCTTAGTTTTGAAACAGTTTCTTAATTAATTTATTTTAAATTTAATTTGAATTTGAAAAGTGGGAAACAGGACTTTATATATCCTGTATTAATTTCCATCGTTATGGAAACAAATAGT
>JABXWE010018849.1:0-13707 GCA_014611495.1 Limonius californicus
AATAAAATTAATGAGCACTTCCCTGTTTGATCCAGTGGCGAAGCGTTCTTGTTCCTTGAAACGGCCTCGTGTTCGACACCTGTTTTCACTCGCAGGCTAACTGGTTTGAACTCAAATAACTACTTCTCGCACGCCGCAGATCCAACAATTCAAAGTACAGAAAACTTCGGCAAAATCTCGCCGTCCCCAAATTGTCTAAATTCGGATATTAGGAAAATGTTAGGCCAGCCATAACTTAAAAAAAAGGATAAAACTTACCAATCGGTAAACTCCGATCGACCCGACAAAATTACAATAAAATCGAAACGTTGATCAAAGCGGCACTAAGGCCAATAACGTACATCTAACAATCAACTAAAGACCACGTTATAACTTTAGATTTCCTCATAAAATCGAGATGAACTCAACGTGAAACATACTTTAGCGAGAAAAATCTATTGCAACGATTCGTTCGCTTCTGCCAGACGCAAAAATGTCCAACCGGAAATCCTGTTTTTTCCAAAAGTCAAACCCGCGCAGCTCCTATATGCTGAGAGAGAGAGGGAAGCGCAAATTTGTGCACTCTTGAGCCCAATGTGAAATGGGTTGCGAACAATCTAGGCTAAAATACCGTTACACGTTTGTTTGCGTTCTAGCTCAATGCTCAACAAATGAAGTTTAGTATTATTTTCTGAGTTTCCTCCTGTGTGGCTGCTATCTCCCTGTTCTCTTCTCTTGCATCTCCTTCTTCATTCTCCCATTGTTCAATATCTTTGAACATTTGTTCATAGTAGTCGACCCATAGTTCCTTGATTTCTTGCTTATTTCCTGTTTTCTTTCCTTCTTTTTCTATAAATATTTGTATATGATGTTTCTTCTTTATTTTCCTTGTTTTTGCGTAAAACCATCTTAGTTTGTTTTGTTTAAAGTTATCTTTTACAGCTTCCCACTGATTATTCTGATACTGTCTTTTTTTGTTCTAATTACATTTTTTGCCGCTTTTCTACTATGTTGATACTTTACTTTATTTTCTTCACTATTTAATCCTAGATATTCTAATTTAGCCTTTCTTCTTTCTTCCATCATTCCCTTGCACTCTTCATCAAACCATTCGTTTCCGTCTTTCTTCTTGTTGCTTAATAGTGCCTTCTTTTTTTCATAAACTTGTTATTTTCAATCATCTGTCATTTTTTTCTGGATGAATATCAGTGGCGGCTCGTTAGTTAAGAAAGAGGGTGGGCACAAGAAAAAACTTACCTATTTTTTGTACATAAAATCCATTCTCCTATTTTTCATGCTGGAAAAGACGTCTACGAGTAGTTTCATCGGCCTCCAAAGCAATGAAATTTGCAGATTTAATTTCTTTTAATATTTCCTGCTTGTAAATTTGCAACATTGCATCTAGCAATTCGTTCTGAATAGTTTTTGAGACGCCTTTAAACACTTGTGAACCTTTTATATGTATTGCAAGCACAGCGTCTAATTCGGCAGCAAAGTTTATTAACCCTACATAAATTCCTAGATTTTCTGACGTTAATGTTTCATCGTGACCTCGCAACGCCAGTTCAAAGGCGCCGCAAAATTTAATACACATAATTAACCGGCGCAAAATATAACGATTTTTTTCCACGTCTTCGTTGTACTTAATTTTATGTCGCAAATAAGCACCGTCTAGTTGTTCACTGATGTCCACTTTGCCTAAAACACTAAAATCCTTGCACGCATTCATGTGAGAAACGGAAGATTTGTTTCTTTGCCCTCTCTGCAATGTGTTTTTAATCATTCACCCCCTGTTTATTCCACGCACTAACCTCTTTCTTAAAAATTAAGCACATAAAACAAAACAGTTTATTTGTTATCGAACATCCGCACATCCAATCGTATTTTTCATAGATATTCTTGTTGAATTTTCTATTGTACGTTCGGGTTTTACTTGTCGAACTGTAGTTTATCTGAAGATCAGGAATAGGCCTTCCTTTCTTCTTAATTAAAAGTTTTTCCTCAAATGATAGCGGGTTTTTTAAAAGATTTTGCACACAAATAACTTCCATCATTGAAAAAACGTCACCTTCGTCTTTGAATTCACACGCGCGATTGCGCGAAAACACAAAACACTGCGGTCGAAATTCAAACGTTGACTTTAAATGGGGAATAATCCGCTCGGTGCCCCATTCGCCTGGTATATCGCGTATAGCGAATATAACCGATAGGCAACCGAATCTTGCTCTACATAGATACAAATCAGAGCGTTCCGGGGAAAATAGTTTTGAGGCTGTTAGTCGCGCTTGTGGTGCGGAAGGAAAATTTGATACCATCGTTAAAATACTGAAATTAAAATAATGCACTGAATTACATGCGAATTTCTTTCTGTGTTTATCTTTTGTGGTTGGGTGGGCACGTGCCCTTGTGCCCTTTAGTACAAGTCGCCACTGATGAATATTGTTTTATGAAACTCAAGGATCAGACGGGTCGACCCTCAATGCCATTTAAAAAAATAGTTCAAGATGGCGCCTACCCGCCATTTTGAAAGTTATAAAATTTAAATATAGACTAGAAAGTAGTATTTAGCCTCCCATTAAAGCACACAAAATTTTGTGAAGAAATATCAAATCGTTCAAAAGTTAGTAGCAAGGAAGGACATTTTACGACCGCACTATACATATGTGTATTTGTAGCTTCACAAATCACAAACTATGCAAATCAAATTTTGAAAGCCTCAATCACAATATCTTTTTAGCATAATTGAGCAGCTGGGTGGTAAACAGCTCGTCATGCAGCTTTTGGCTCACGAAGACCCCAATGTGCGTTATGAAGCCCTTTTAGCGGTTCAGAAGCTTATGGTCCACAACTGGGAATACTTGGGCAAGCAGCTAGAAAAGGAGCAGAGTGGAGATTCCAAGTCATCCACTGCACCCATCTCCGGTAAAGCATAATCACAGAGTATGCAGTAGTAGTTGGTGATTGTTGTAGTTGTTATGATGTACAATTGTACAGAAATGAGATCAAAAATGAAAGGCTTTTTCATTCATTATTTCACAATAAGTGTTTTTTGTGTTTAGCAAATTGCAAGTAAAGGGTGAAAATAAGTGTGATGCAACTGTATTATTAAGTGAAAAGTATTATCAATATTAATGTACACCATCTCTGAAAGTAAGGCATAACTTGTTGCCGATTTTTTGCGTTTCGTTTATTTTCACCTGCCTATTTTAATTCTTTACAACAAAAGTGTTATTGTACATTCCTTATGTTAGTTTATGCAATTTTCCGTACCTACCTACACTTAGTTCATCACAATTGAATTGAAAATGCAATCAACATAAAAGGCATTTATAATAAAATTAAATATAAAACTTAGGATTTACTATTGAATCATGTAGGTTTTGGGAGTGAATAATTATGTGCTTACTATACATTGTGAATACTTCATTCATCTTTGTTTTTAGCTCATCATTTGTACGGTGAGTTAATCTTGTAGGAGTATTAAAATTCGTACTGTATATAAAATATCGTTCTATTGTATTGTATGTTGTACATTTTAATTGTTATTGTTAAATTGCAGAATTTTAGTGAAAAATAAATATGTGCTTCAAATGAAAGTATTTGTATAGTAAAACCCATCCTTTGTAGATTGTTTTTGTGTCCACAAACATCATAAGTAAAGGAATGAGTTAAAAATTAAAAGTTGAAGATACAGTCGCTATGGAAGTGTATCTTTCAGTTGAAGATAATTTGAACATTGCGAAGTAACTAGAGAATTCACATGGAAGATGAATCCTAGCACAAACTAAGTTAATGCTACATTTTTATTAAAAAAATACAAATATCCGAATTTAAAATGTATCATTAAAGGTATTGCAAAATAAATCTGTAAAACCAGAAACAATATTCGATTTTTCTTACAGTTTCAAAGATTATGTGTTATATTACTGCTACTTTGTTATTGAAAATGAAACACCCCATGTATACGAGGATGGTTCGATAACTACGTGGCCTAACACAGATGGCGCGAAATTGGAGGAATCTTCTTTACCATTCTGTAGAACTGTCCTTTATTAGATTAAATATGACGGTACGCCAAAGTGAACGTCTCGCGTGATTTAGTAAACAATGGAAAGAACTGAGTTGAGAGCAGTGATAAAGTACTTTCATTTGAAAGGCTTAACACCAACCGAAATCAAAGCAGAGCTGCATTCAACACTATTGGAATCGTTTTCAATGGTTTAAAACTGGGTTGCCGAATTTAAGCGTGATCGTGTGAGCACAAATGATGGGTGATGACTGACCCCGTAGTGGACGTCCAAAAACTGCTACTGCCCCGGATGATTGAAAAAGTCCACCGTATCATATTGGATGATCGTCGAGTAAAAGTGCTTGAAATAGCAGACATAGTGGGTATCTCAAATGACAGTGTGCACAAAATTTTAACTGAAGAATTGGAAATGAAAAAATACTCGGCGCGTTGGGTGCCGCGGTTGCTCACACCGGAGCAAAAACTGAATCGTTTTGAGTGTTTCTCGCGACCTTTTGGCACGTTTTCGGCACAATCCGAAGGATTTTTCGCGCCGTTACATAACCGTCGATGAAACCTGGGTCCACCATTATACTCCCGAAACCAAAGAACAGTTTGTACACAAAGGTTCTCCACCACCAAAGAAGGCAAAAACGGTTTTGTCAGCAGGAAAGGTTATGGCAACCGTGTTTTGGGATTCTCATGGAATTATCTTGGTCGACTACTTAGAACAGGGGAAAACAATAAATGGCGAGTATTATGCCAATTTGTTGCAACAACTTAGCGACAAAATCAAAGAGAAACGGCCTCGTTTGGTAAAGAAGAAAGTGCTTTTCCATTAAGATAACGCACCTGCCCACAAATATGCGATTGCAATGCAAATTGCAATTGCAAAATTCATGAATTGGGATTTGAATTAGTGCCCCATTCGCCCTACTCCCCAGATTTGGCTCCCAGCGATTATCATCTGTTTCCAAACCTAAAAAAATGGCTCGACGGTAAGAGATTTTCGTCTAATTTTGAGGTAATTGCTGCTGTAAATAGCTATTTCAAGGACTTGGATTGATCGACCTACAATGAAGGCATTGCTAATTTGGAATATCGTTGGAATAAGCGTGTTGAGCGAGCAGGAGACTATATTGAAAAATAAAATGTTTTTTTCGAAAAAAACTTGCATTTTCTTTGTTAGGCCATGTAGTTATCGAACCGTCCTCGTATATATATTTTGTAATTATGATGTTTTACTGTGGGAGCCCCACATTGAAGCGACAAAAAAAATATTATGTTTGAAAAAAGGGGGAATTTGCTTTACTTGCACCCTTAATAAAGATGATCTCCATTTCATATGTAAAAAATATTACAATATTATTACATAAGTTGTTGAAACAACACAAAGGGACTCACTTCAAACATAAACTTTAAAACAACTCTTATCTCAGGGCTTAATTTATACATTTTGGTAACTACTGTATAACATCTAAATTCTTGTGCTGGTTAACTGATGTTAATCTGTTGGGGTGGCTCAGTGGTAAGAGAGCCAAGCTATGGATATAATAGTCCAAATGCTTCCCGGTTCGAGTAACTCCAGTCGGAAATTTTTCGAATTCCGTGGGGGGGTCGGTACTTGGTCCTGGTCACTATTTGCCATCAGGGGCGTCATTTGGGGAGGGCAGGGTAGGGAAATTGCCCCCCCCCCCTGGCTTCGGACAAAAGCCTAACCAGATACAAGAAAAAGACAAGAATTATCTGATTTAATTAGTTTTAGCAAAACTTTGGTTAAATCATCGCGTTTAGGTACCTACCTGTAAAGAACTGTCTATCTACAATATACGCCATCGATATATTTAAATCCCGATTTTGAAAATACGGGTATGTAAGTGTATTACTATAATATTATGTAGGTTTATCTATCCTTAACAATTAATAATAAAAATTACTATTTGAGTTTTATACTTTTCGGTTGCTATTATTTTACAAAATACGTACCTCGAGGTTACAGCAACTCTCTTCAGGAGTTAAGATTTTTGATAATTTGTATTCCTTTTTCATATATGATCTCTTAAAAAGTGTAACAGTTCGTAGAATTTATCTACTGGCATACGAAAATATTCAAAAAATTTGGAGTCGTCTTTTAGAAGTTCTTTAAATAGTGTGTGAAACTCTCCATCTACGTATCTCGGAATATCATGTCTTCGTAGGCGTTTTCGTTTTTTGGTGGTACCATTCTCGGAGGCTATTACCACTAATAGGTTTAATAACTCTTCATCAGAGCTGTCTGAACTGCTTGATAACATCTTTAGAAACATTTTAATACATATTGTTTTAACTTATAAATTGAACGCCGTATCAAACCAACCTCGTCGTCGAACTACCGCTTTCTGTATGAATGCCTATCAATCTAAAATCCGCCAGCGACCCGCTCCGCTACCAAACCGCTCACGCTCCGCTTCCGCTCCGCGTCCGCCGGTCTGAATAGACCTTTAAACTGTTCTATTTCTTAGTTACCAACGAAGCACTGGTAAACAGGGGAAAACAATCACTGTATAGTACATTGGCAAGTTTTATCTTAGCTTTCTTCGGTAGGTAGTAGAGAGAGAGGCATAATTTGGGGTGTTCCTAGGTCCTTGAGAAGCAGGCAAAAATCGCAAGCACGCCCCTGAAGGCTGGATCACGATTTTCTTCGGGAAACGGGAAATTTCGGGTGTTCTTGCAGCCCGGAACAAAATCTTCGTTGAACAAGGTTTGAATGTGGCAACAGTGTGATGGGTATTCACGGGGTTAATGGCTGTAATCCGACACAGGTCGAGAAAACAATTTCATGAAATTGTTTTTGCTAAAGCGCTATACTCTGCTAATATTTAATCCGACTCAATGTAGAGAAGCGGAAGGCGGTGCCAAAAAACTCCGGCTCAAAATCACGTGCGTTCACACTCTAGGTCCGACTTCTCGCAGTACTTGTCGTCAGCGCTGAGGTCTTAACGAACAATCAGGTCGAGAGGAGAACTTAAGTCGACTGCCAAAAAAAAGAACGCAAATATCCAGCAGCTGGAGTATTTCACCATATGACGAAATGTGTTGCAAGAATTCTAGAACAATTAACACGTAGGGCTCCCTCAAGGGCAGGAAATTTCCAGCAAACGTTCACGGTCAAGCGCTTGGACAAAATATTCATTGGCATTTCTCTAGAATAACACAAATATTGATCACTAAACTGTATTCGGGAAATAATAAGGTAGTAATCGGCTAGGGAGCGGCCAATAAAGTAAGACTTTAATCTGTAAGAAGCGGCAAAATCAAATAAACGTAACACCACTGTCCCATCTTTTTACTTGATTTAACTGTTTTCTTTCCACCCGCTTTTGGTAGTTGTAGTGTGTATTTAAAACGGATCAGGAAGTAGTCTGATCCTACGTTGGCGTCCCTTAGGGTACCTTTTTTTCTTGAAATAAATCCGTTGTAACACCATTGCACGCCACTGATGTGAGGCATTTGGAGGAACATAACCCTACATAAGGAAGGTATACGTATACATTTTGTTTAAGAAGAGATAATGAAAAAGTGATTTGCTTTTGTAAACTTTGACACCTTGTATCTCTCTTAGGAAGCAAGTGAGAGACGCATATGTCATAGTTTTTGGAATCAGAATGACCAGGAGAGTATTTAAGATTAAAACTGAAACATCCTGTATAATACAGCACTTTTCTTGATTACTCCTATCAGTATCTACAATATTTTAGCATACAACAGAATTACAAAAGCTACTTTTACCAGTTTGTATTGTCTGATAATTTTTTTCCTCACCTACTTCTTCGTTGAACCACTACGTGTTGCTTCACTTTGGCGAAGTAAGTCAACACATTAATCCAGAATATTCAATTTGATTTTGTAGCCACAATTAAATTATGAAAATCTTATATGTACCTGGAAAAAATACTACAGATGTTTTTAAAGATTTTATTTACTCATTTGACAAGTCAACAAGGCATTCTATGAATACAAATGACAAAATTTCAGTACAAACATACAATAAATTATTTAAGTATTTCTTTCTAAGAGTTGAGGATATTTAAAATACTGTGTGATACAAAATAAACTGCTTCACAATGATTTCAGTATAAAATAATGCATGTGTTAAAACATATTTTAATAACTGTGGGCATCAAGTTAGACTGGAAGAGTGATAAAACACAAAATCAAAAGGTACAAAATTAAAAACGGAATTCCAGATTTTAAAATCCTATAAATACTTCAATCGTACAAATACAAAGAAAGTGTACAGCCACACAAATAAGTTGTATAAAAATAGCAATTTGCATTCTAAAATTCCAGTCTCTGATGCAATTTGTGGAGTGCAACCATCCAAAACAATTAAAACCAGCAGTGCTGTTACATTAATAAAACAGGCATAACGAACAGAAGCTTAAAACGTTACAGTCCTAAAGACTCGAATAGAAATTCGAAATTCCCTTTGCTAATAGAAAAATACTTCCAGTATTATCACATTGCTAAAACTAATTGGTAACCATTAAGATGTTGCATAAATTACACGCAAAATTTAAGTGTTCAGTCATAATATAATGCAACATAATACTTTTAAAGTAAAACTGCAGTTTAACACCGTACTATAAGTTACAGTTCACTTAGTTATTACACTGGCAATTGATAGTTCGCTAATAAAATAAATACCATTGGAAAACCACCAGAAGTCGAATTAATTAGTATAAGTGGCACAAACGCCAATTAATTTACATTAAACCTACCAGGAAGTCAGTTCATTTATTATTAAAATTGAAAATGTAAACCAATACTTGAACTGTTTAAACTTCCAAATCCAATTAAATGTTAGTTAAAATATTAATTACTTAAATTATTTTTATTTTACATAAAATGGGAAGAAATCTCAATATGGTATGCATATTTTAAGGTCAGTATTTGACTGATATACAGGGTGAGGCTCCTAAGACGAATCAGCTTGGTATCCTGCCGATTTGAAGTATTAAAGTGTGAAGAATTTTGAAAAAATAATTTTAGAGGCTATAAATTGTTTAACATTTTTGGAAAAGCCGAAAAATATTTTTGATTGAATCTATATACAGAGCGCCCTGCCTATTACAATCTGCCCAAAAATATTTTCTTTATTATTTCAAATAATCAAGAAATCACTGATTCGTTTTAGGAGGTTCACCCTGTATATCTATTTCCCAAATTATTTCCAGCACTTGTTTGTGTAAAAATTGTACGGTAAATTAATTTAATTGGTTGATTACAATTTCAAAAAATAAAATAGTAGATGGACATAACCTGGTTAACCGCCCAATTCTAATTAAAGGTTAGTCGTGATACATGGATTTTAAATACTTAAATTATTTTTATTTTACATAAAATGGGAAGAAATCTCAATCTATGCTGATCAACAAACATACTTTCAGGTCCGGTATTTGAATGTGATATACAGGGTGAGTCTCCTACAAAGAATCAGCTTGATATCCTTCTTATTTGAAGTATAAAGTGTGAAGATTAAATTTTTGAAAAAATAATTGTAGATTATATGCAGACAAATACTTTTTTTTTATCACTAGAAATAATTCAGATATAAGACTGATTTGTTTTAGCAGACTCACCCAAATTATTTCTGTAGACCTATTTGTTTCTATGAAAATTATATTGCAAATAAATATAATTATTGATTATAATTACAATAAATAAAACAGTAGATGGACATATGCATAAAAAATGCAAGTTAGTGATGCAAGGTTATATTCTGACTAGAATGGGAATAACAGAACTGAAGATTATGGTCCCATTATGTGTTAAGACTAGATTTGTGTAATTATTTACTACGATTAGTTTCAAATATTTTAATACATAGTTTTTATTATTACATCACTAACACATTCACAAATAGGTTGTAATTAGTCATTGGTGATTTAATGTTAGTTAATTATCTAGGCAACCACCTTAATTTGGATAATTGATGTAATGACTACTACTACATGGGGTGAAAAGTCCCAGGACTCGCCACTAGATGGCATCACCAATCAACTATCCATATGATTTTCAGTTAGTACCGACCTTCAAAAGATTGGTGTCAAATTTTCATGACATTTCGGCCATTTGTTTACGAGTTGCGGTCGTGTAAGTGACGGTATCTATGGTTTGGAGAAAAAAATGAACAGAAGAGAATTTTGTGTGTTAATTAAACATTGCTTATTGATGAAAAAAAATACCGCCCAATGCCAAGAATGGCTTGAAAAGCATTGCTGCTTCGTCGAAAACAACCATTTGTCGATGGTTCAGTGAATTTAAATGTGGCAATTGAGGCAACAACTAAAGGGAACATCACAAAAATTCACCATATTGTTTTGGATGACCGCAAAGTGAAAGTGGAGGAGATAGCTGACACCGTAAAGATACCAACAGAATGGGTGAATAATATTTTACATGATCATTTACATATGAAAAAGCTTTGCGCCAGCTGGGTGCCGCGTTTTTTAACAGTCGTCCAAAGCTATTTTACCGTAATCCAAGCGAGTTTTTGCGCCGATTCGTAACAATGGATGAAACGTGGACCCATTACTACACACCTGAGTCCACAAGTCAATCTGCAGAATGCTTGGAACCTGGCGAAATCCGTCTAAAGCGACCGAAGGCGTAACAATCGGCTGGAAATATCAACATGTCGATGATTTACAGCGCGCTTTGCAGCTATTTAAGCCAAATCCAAACTAGTTTTTGCGCCGATTCGTAACAATGGATGAAACGTGGACCCATTACTACACACCCGAGTCCAAAAGTCAATCTGCAGAATGCTTGGAACCTGGCGAAATCCTTCTAAAGCGACCGAAGGCGTAACAATCGACCAAAAACATCAACGTGTCGATGATTCAGAGCGCGCTTTGGAGCTATTTAAGTGTAATCCAAACGAGTTTTTTCGTAACAATGGATGAAACATGGATCCATTACTGCACACCTGAGTCCAAAAGTCAGTCTGCAGAGTGCTTGGAACCTGGCCATAGCCGTCTAAAGCGACCGGAGGCGTAACAATCGGCTGGAAATATCATGTCGATGATTTAGAGCGCGCTTTGGAGCTATTTAAGCCAAATCCAATTCCAATCCATTCGTAACAATGGATGAAACGTGGATCCATTACTACACTCCTGAGTCCAAAAGACTGCCTGCAGAGTGGTTGGAACCTGGCGGAATCCGCCCAAAGCGACCGAAGATGCAACAATCGGCTGGAAACATCATGGCCAGCGTTTTTATGGGATGCACGTGGCGTAATATTACTCCAATATCTTGAGAAAGGAAGAACAATCACAGGAGAGTACTAGGCAGTATTATTGGACCGTTTGAACGATGAAATCAAGAAAAAAGGGCCGCATATGGCGAAGAAAAAGGGGTGTTTCACCAAGATAATACGCCAGCTCACACATCCATGAAAGCCATGGCAAAATTGAATGAATTGAAATACGAATTGCTCCTCCACCCCCGCTATCCTCCAGATCTGACCCCCAGCGACTATTATTTGTTTGCTAACTTGAAGAGGTGCCTCCAGGGGAAGAAATTTGCATCAAATGCGAATCTGATGCATATTTTGAAGCCCTTGACAAATCGTACTGTATGAAAGGTATTCAAACATTAGAGGACCGTTGGAATAAGTGTTTCGCTCTTGAAGGAAACCATGTTGAAGAATAAAAAAATATTTTTTCATTGCTAGTCCCAGGACTGTTCACCCCATGTAGTAGTAAATTGATGACTTAAATAACAGAAGTTGGATATATTTTAACAAAACAATATAATATTTGCCTTCTTCAATAGCCCAAACTTTATAGGGTGCCAATTTGAAAACATACGTATTATAAATTTGGAAGCAAAAGAGCTATTGAAAAATAGAAACTGTTTCTACAACATGAAGGAAGAATCATCATAGGGTCTTCGGCTCTATATACCCCCAACAAAAAATTACAAATGGCAAGAGCTACCTTCCGATACCTCATTAAAAAGCTCTTACAAAATGCTGTTCAATAGTAGCAAACATTTTTGATTTGTTTCAGAAAAATAGAATGGCCCCCTAGATCCCCAGAGCTGAACCCATTAGACTTATTTTTATGGGGCCACTTTGTATCATTTAGAATATTTTATTTAAATAATTGGTTCTGAACCTTTCAAGTATTATTTTTTAATTTTCCTGAAACGAATCAGGTAAAATCAATATTTGCTAATATTGACCAGCATTTTGTAAAAGCTTTTCCACAACGTATCACAAGGTGGATATTAGAGCCTAAGGTGTTGGATAGAGAAGGTTACCCCATGTCATGATGATTCCGTCCCCGTGTTGTAGAACTATTTTCTAGGAAAGTTCAATACCTATTTTACTTCCAGAGGTATAACACAATTGTCCATTTTGTTGAAAATAATTTAGCAATTATTTTCCACCAATACAATAATTTAACTATTTCTGTTGTACCAATGTTACGAAAGGTGATTTCATTTATTTAAGTCATTCATATTCCAGTTTTAATAGTTAATTTTAATCTATACTTATTTAATAGGAAATATTTTAATATTCAATAGTTGACTTCGTGTGTTATTCGTGCATATCCTCTTCTCACAGCTTCTTACTAGAACTTTTTAAAAGAGTTTACATCCTCATAATTTTTGGCCAATTGTAAACTATAAAGCAAGACTTAAAAACCCCAAAAGCAAGGATTTAGTTAATAAAACCAAGCCAAGTAAACCATATAAGCCCCCAGAACCAGTTAGCAAACAAATCTATGCCTAGATTAGCAATTGTCAGTAAATAAATAAGTGAACATCGTTGCCTACACGAAAACACCCACAAACATCCATTAGAAAATAACAGGCACAGAAGCAACAATAAGTTGCCCTTACAAGTCAGTAACATTTATACAAATGCTAAGGTATGACTAAGGTGTACCTACGTTTTAATTCTACGACCCATTTTGACAAATCCGTTTCTGCTGGGTTTGTGCCCGTTTCTTGACTCAATGTTGAACCGCGCTGCGGCCTTGTTGCGCGACTCGAATACTACGTCCGAGTCTGTGTCACTGTCTGATATGTTTCCTTTTCGAGAATCTGTAAACATTCAAACATTCATTAACTTAGTAAAAGCCTACACAAGATAAAGAAATTATAAACAAATATGGGATTATCCAGCATGTATTTAATTTTTTTGGCGACACTTATTTTCCTTCAAAATAAAAATGAATCTTTTGTGATTTATTGAAAATCCCTTGGATATTCTTTTTGAAGAATACATATTCAAAATATCTCTGAGATAATTTTAATTTGGACATTTAAAAATGATTGTGCCATATTGGTATTTACATAACCTCACATTTTCTCAAAGTTGATCCTTAAAATAAACACATAACCTCACATTTTCTTCAAAATAGAAATAGATATTTTTGCAATTTATTAAAAATGTCTTGGTTATTCTTTCTGAAGATTTACATATTATTGAAAGTAACTAAGATGATTTTAAAATGGTGGCGCCATCGTTTTTTTTTTTATATTTAGTGATGTTTGAAAAGACACGTGAAACATTTTCTCATTATTACAAAATATTTGGAAATAACTGAATTAGTACAGTTATAAGGGATACGGAACTCTGTAACCAGTGTTTCTAGAAAAACTGGCTAAGCCAATCAAAAAGTTGATCCTTGAAACTTACACATATCCTCACATTTTCTCCAAAA
>JABXWE010018850.1:0-39193 GCA_014611495.1 Limonius californicus
AGAATATTTTTTCCATTAATCGTCCCAACTGCTGCTTTTCTATGCAATTTAGATTTGTATTCTAGTGCAGCCAGCCATGGAAACTCTGGTCTGTCTGGCGACATCTATATGTACTATACAGTGAGCTGCCGTCAAAATGTATATTTTCATTGCTCACCTCGGTCGTATCTTTTCTGTCGAATTTAGATTTGATTCCAATGCAGCCAACCATGAAAACTTTATCCATTTCGCATCTACTATGTGCTGCAGTCAAAGTAAATTTTTCTCTATTGATCGTCAGAATATTTTTTCTATTAATCGTCCCAACTGCTGCTTTTCTATGCAATTTAGATTTGTATTCTAGTGCAGCCAGCCATGGAAACTCTGGTCTGTCTGGCGACATCTATATGTACCTACTATACAGTGAGCTGCCGTCAAAATGTATATTTTCATTGCTCACCTCGGTCGTATCTTTTCTGTCGAATTTAGATTTGATTCCAATGCAGCCAACCATGAAAACTTTATCCATTTCGCAACTACTATGTGCTGCAGTCAAAGTAAATTTTTCTCTATTGATCGTCAGAATATTTTTTCCATTAATCGTCCCAACTGCTGCTTTTCTATGCAATTTAGATTTGTATTCTAGTGCAGCCAGCCATGGAAACTCTGGTCTGTCTGGCGACATCTATATGTACTATACAGTGAGCTGCCGTCAAAATGTATATTTTCATTGCTCACCTCGGTCGTATCTTTTCTGTCGAATTTGGATTTGATTCCAATGCAGCCAACCATGAAAACTTTATCCATTTCGCAACTACTATGTGCTGCAGTCAAAGTAAATTTTTCTCTATTGATCGTCAGAATATTTTTTCCATTAATCATCGCAACTGCTGCTTTTCTATGCAATTTAGATTTGTATTCTAGTGCAGCCAGCCATGGAAACTCTGGTCTGTCTGGCGACATCTATATGTACTATACAGTGAGCTGCCGTCAAAATGTATATTTTCATTGCTCACCTCGGTCGTATCTTTTCTGTCGAATTTAGATTTGATTCCAATGCAGCCAACCATGAAAACTTTATCCATTTCGCAACTACTATGTGCTGCAGTCAAAGTAAATTTTTCTCTATTGATCGTCAGAATATTTTTTCCATTAATCGTCCCAACTGCTGCTTTTCTATGCAATTTAGATTTGTATTCTAGTGCAGCCAGCCAGGGGTGTTGCAGAGATAAGCCCATTCCCAAGCATTTTTGTTCATTAGACGAGAAACGAGGAATCCGTTGCGAACAAACTTTGCTGTAACCCAGATTACGAACAATACAGTTCCTACACTAGCACCAACAACTTCTGAAATTTCTGTAATTGAAATTCGACGATTTTCGTTAATAGGGCCTTCCACACACGCCATATTGTTTTCTGTTAATGCAGTACACCGTGCACTTGGTCGCCGCTCATCCATAGTCCCTCTTTTCCATTCCTAAATTTTCGGCACCACATCCATTTCCATATACTGATCGCATTCGCGTATGAATCTGCAATGGCTGCACACCCGCAGCGCAGAAATATTGTAGGACCGCACGCTGATCAAACTTGGACGGATTTTCAACAACAAACGCCATTTCAAAATCGAAATTTTAAAAGTCAGAATCAAATTCAAACGCCAGAAACGTATTAATGTGTTGCTTACAAACACTACTAACATTAACAAACGTCGTTTGAATTATTGCAATTGTTTTCAAGGGTAAGTTGATCAAAGATGGGTTTCATTTGAACACGTATATCAAGGTAATTTTAATATATACATCTTAAAATACATTTAGAATCTTCACAGTCGAAGAGATATATATTTTAGAAAGTAATGGACGACTGCAGAAATGACCGTGGAATCTGACCTTTCAACGGCGACAGGTTTCTTAAATGTATGCAAACAAGTTTCTGGAAACCGGCTGGACACAACTTATCATAAAATATTATATATTTTTAGATTATTTGGAACTTAAACAACTTCTTCATACCAGAAATACATGAGGAAAAATTGGAATGAGATGGGATTGAGATATTCTTGCTGCTGCAGGGAAAAAATAGTTGTGTTGTCGTAGTTTGTGTTAATAGCAAGATAACTGAAACTTCTTATTTTTAAAGTGCTGACATGTTTGCCTTTTTCGTTAACTACCAGTAAATTAAACAAAATTGATATACGAGTGCTATCAATAAAGAACAGCCATACAAGTAGGGATTTTTATATGGGGGCATGGGAGCTTAACGTGGGAAATATAAAAATGTTAGATATTACGGCTCTGAATGTATTTGCTACTCGCAATCACCAAAAGTGGAGAGGTAGCATATTTCTACACCACGTAACATTCATTTATTTGAAAACCTATAGCAAATACATTAATGATTAAGTAACATTGAATTTCTAAAAAAGAGAAGAGTTGAATGGAATAATCATGTTACCAGAGCCAATAACCAAACACAAATAAAAATAGCACGTGACAACAAACCGACACGAAAAAGGAAGCCGGGAAGACCAATGAAAAGGTGGGCCGAGAACCAATCTACATCTGTAGAAACACCATAGAATTAGTGTGAACAAAAACAGGCTACTGCCTACAATAAAAGAAGAAGAATGTTGTTGACCAGCCATCTAGAGGTAAATACTTTGTTGAAATGTTTATGTACGACACTTTAATAGCATACTACGGCAGGACAGAACAAGGGTAGAACAGAACATCTAAAGTAGATACTGGATTTTTCATAGGAAAATGCTATTTACGTTTTAATTTAAGCATTCATGTTGTTGGATTTAGAATCGAATCCAGATCATTTAGCGCAGCAGTCCAATGCGCAAATGGTTGCTTCATAATACATACAATAGTCGACTGCTGTAAGGATATATGGATAATATTACCTAGTCGATGGTTATGTATATCGCGAAACGACCAGTTTCAGAATCTGTTGCAGTTACATGATCAATTTCTCTAAATTTTCTTTGGATTTTGCTACTGGATGTGTAACTGATTTCCGATTCGCATAGTTGTCTTTAAATAACTGGCACACCTTGTTCTAGTGTTGTTTTAAATTTTTTTCTACTTGAATGTTTAGTTTTTTGGACTTCGGAGTCGGATTTTTGTTATAGTCTTATCTGGATTTATATAAATTTTATACAGCTGTAAAGGAAAACGTTGCCATTCAATAAATCGTAGACTGCGGGATTTCTTAAATACGAATGGCATCGGAAAAAACTAATAGCGTAATATTTAATCAATTTAAATTATCGAAGATTATTGGAAAAACTTTATATGGCATGAAATTAATATTTTTCTAATATAATTGAAGTTGAAAAATAGCAAAAGGCATGTGAGCTCCCCTCAAATCTGATGGAAAAACAGGCGATATTTGCACGGAATTGTTTATCATTTAGTACGGTGTATTAACTTTAGATGTCGAATTAAAAGCACTTCCTGTGTAATCTACAATTGTACTGTAAGACGCATTTTAAAGTAAATATGTGACGTAAATTGGAGCAATTACAATGTTACGTACATAATGGGAAATAATGAGTGATAAGGATTGGTGTTTAATGATTATATACACAATTTAGTAAGGCTTCTATATTAGGAAATGTTTACATGTAAAGAAAACGTGAAATTCCCAGAAAACGAGGGTGAAAACCTTTGGTAAATTAAAACTGCAACCCAACAAAACAAGGCTTTTGAAGGCTTCAACAGCTTCTTAAGGTGATGAAAATCGCTGTCTACGCATTTTTTGTTTGACATTCGGGAATACAAAAATAATGTACATGAGGGCAGCCTTTTAAGTTTTTACAAAAACTAAGAAAGACAAATTTTTTTGGAACAAACTGTTTTATCGCTTTGCAAAATATTCGTCTTTAAGATTTATATACTTTTGCATGCGTTCAAACCAATTCTCGGAACATTTTTTCCACTCTGAAATTGGTATTTCAAAAACAAGGCTTTTGAAGGCTTCAACAGCTTCTTGAGGTGATGAATACGGGCAGTGAGACATTAATTCGACGTTTTTCTCCTTCAAATAATAATTGTTTGACGAGCCGTGTGGGAGCTGGCATTGGCATGATGAAGATTGATGCGACGTTTTCGGTTGTTTTTCCTGATTTCGTCGATGACTTCTGGCAACCAAATTGTTGTATACCATTCAGCGTTAACTGTTCTTCGATCCTCTAAAGGAATGGTTGCGACATGTCCAGTACAACCGAAGAAACAAGCGATCATTTTCTTGGAAGTGCTTCGTGAACGAACAACTTTTGTGGGATTCGGTTCATCTTGGAACACCCAAACGGTGGATTGTTGCTTTGTTTCCAGTTCATACGAATATATCCAAGTTTCGTCACCTGTTACGATGTTGTATACAAATTTTGCAGTTCCTCGGTCGACTTTTTTGAGCTTTTCCTTACACCACTTAACACGAGCCTTTTTTGACCTTCCGTCAAATTATGCGGAATCCATTGGGAATAGATCTTTTTCACAGCTAAATGTTCTTGCAAAATCGAATGTACTGCAGTCTTCGATATGCCTAAGGATGCCTCTATCTCACTGTAAGTCACATGACCATCTTCTTCTTCTTCTTCTTCAATCACCTTGCGCACAGCATCTATGTTTTTTGGAACAACAACCAATTTTGGTTGACCTTCACGAAATTCAGCATTGACGGGCGCACGACCTCAACGAAATTCTGCAAACCAATTGTAAACAGTCTTTTCTGATGGTGGTTCATTACCAAAAGTTGAACGAAGTAATTCTATTCATTGTTGTTGAGTTAGGCCTTTCTAAAATCGTAAAAAAAATCATCTAACGAAAACGTTCACGTGAAATTTCCATTTTTTTCACAAAATTGCTTTTTTTAAACGCTCACTGTAAACAAACTACTCGGTTAATTTCTAAGCTGCCTGCCACTGTTTTCACAATAACAAATGTCAAAATTTCCGAAAATAGTAATGACACATCTCAATAGCGCCACTTTGTGGTCGTTTGTAAAAACTTAAAAGGCTGCAGTCGTACTAATGTTTGTAGCTACTGAGGCACGTGTATGTTGGGGGGCATAGTTTTGCAACCCACTGTACTTCGGTTTAAAAGATTTACCTTCCAGGTCGCTTCCTGTCAGGAAGTGCAGTATAAGTTTGCGGGAGTAGCCATAAGGTCATCTGCTTCCAGTAACGGGGCTCCAAATATTTTGAATCTTTTGCCTCTTAGCATTTCGGGATGGTAGAGTGTATGGACGGGGGCTTCATCCTCCACATCGCACAGTCTGTATGTGGGGTGGTCTGCTACTCCAATTGCATAGATGTGTTTCTTCATGATAAAGGGTCCTGTTATTTGCCTAAGTTGGCTTCTGCTGAGGTTGAGGACTTTTCCAATAAATACTCTCGGCTGTGTTAATCCATGCAGTGCATACTAGTGCCTCTTATGTGCTTCTTTGAGTAGGTCTCATTTCACAATGCAGGTTCAGGACCCATCAGGGGGTGTTCTGCTCCTATTTTTGTCAGTGAGTCTGCCTTTTCATTACCTGCGATGCCTAGGTGTCGTCCTACCCATTTCAACGTAATGCTGCTGCGGCAATCCAGTTTGCCCAGCGATTCTAGAAAGTTACGTGTGTGTTTACGTGTTTCTTTGTGTATCTCTATTAGTAGACCCTTCGCAATGCCGCATGCCAGTGTGCCGTGAGGCGATACTAAGTGTGCCGCGACGCAGTACCTTAAATAGGAGAAAAAATGTGCAATACGTGCAATTTATAACGGACCCGCAAGCAAGGCTGATAGTAATTTCTATTTAATTTGACACTGATGTTCCTAATTTTACCGCTAGCTCGAGGAAAGCATTCCTCGCAAGATTACCCGTTTTTAATTTACTGATGATGACTGCTTAGCAGTCGAAATGTACATTTAGAGTACAAAATATTTTTGTGAGAAATAAAGGGCTGTTTGTCTTCAGTCTAATTTTACAGTTGGCAAACATATTTTTCTGTTCTTTTTTGTAAGTTCCGTTTCACTTGCATGAGTGGAATACACATTTGCTGGAGAGGTCGGTGGTAATTGTAATGCAGTGGCAAGGCTATATGAACTCTATCAAATAGAAGATATCTAAACTACAAAATTATTAAGCGAACTGACCAACAACTATGAGAGAGAGGAAGTGTTGGTCTAAGAAGAGGTGGTGGTGGTCGTCCATTTATGGTAAGAAAATGTGTTAAATTTAATTGAAAAAGAGTTTATGAGCAGCATAGGTACGTGGTATTTCTCGAATGGTAGACATACCAAAGTCGACAGACCCCAGAATATAACACGACAATGGCCTATATCCTTTATATGAAAAACGAAAGTGCATTTCTGATATTTCTCGGTTTGTTGACAGACCAAAGTCGACAGTACATAGAATGGTAGATTACAACGGCTTACATCCTTTCCGAAAATCGAAAGTGCAACACTTATTTCCATAGAATTATAATGCACGAGTTAGGTACTGGGGTACTTAGGTACTTACTATTAAATCAACATCAGGAAAATCCGAATTTTATTGGCAATATTTTGTGGACAGATGGGGTTTACAATACAATAATAATCATGTATGGGCAGATGAGAATCCTCGTGCAACTCATGTTCGAAGTAATCAATTTCGATACGATGTTAAGTTTGAGGAGGTATAGTAAATAATTATTTAATCGGTCCATTTACTCTGCCAAATTCTCTCAATGCTGACAATTTGTTATGTTCATTTGATTTTGCCACTTCATCTGAATTAATGTCATATTTTAATTGCCGCTTCATAGGAATCAAAATTCTATTTTAATTGCCATTCATGGACTACTTAGTGTGAACCATTAAAATATCCATCTTGTAAGAAGAAATACTTTTCTTTAAGCCCACGGAATTGTCTAGTTTATGTAAATAACATGTTCCAGTAGAAAAGAATGTATTGTATGATGTATTTTTGTTGTGCAAAGTAAATAACGTGTGTAGCTGTTTAGACACATGTATGTTGTGTTGCAGTTTGCCAGGGGTTGCAAAGTAGATAACCTACTCTAATTACAAAAAAAAAAACAGTTTTACGTAAAAAATAAAACTTGCAGAAACACTAGTTGTTACAATACTTAGAAATTTCGCAGTGTTTGGTTAAAACCGAGATAGCTAGAAGTAGAACGCAATATTTGTATTTGTATAAGTGCGTATGACGCACATACAGGTTATACACAGTAGTAATTGTATTTTTTTTTCTTTGAATTTTATGTGTTGCTAAATATTTGTCTACACATAAAGCCCATTAACAAGTAATTTTTCAACTAGCATTCATGGATAAATTATTTACAACTGATTTGTAATTTTTAAGTTAATTTTAAAAATTATTGCTCAACATGGATTATTTGCTATCACAAATACCTTGTTTAAGGTATATAAAAACAATAAAACAGGGCAGGGTTAGTAGCTCCCATTTCATTATTCCCATGGATGTACTCAGTGATATTTTAGCAAGGAAATTCCAGGGCAAATATGGGGATTTATGAAGATATAGTATTCATAAATTATTTTTGTTCTGGAAAGCAAATAAACCATGTTGACTGAATTACGTGGTACGGTATTGTTCAAAGTGGTTTATTACTTTACACTTTTAGCTCATTTTTATGTTGAAGGCGAAAGTGGTACAAAATGACTTCAAAATATATTGTATATGCGTTTATAATAATTTATGTAAGTACGTTATTTTTTAAAATTTTTGAATGTAACAATGATAGAAGTTACATATTTTTGATAATGCATCAGTGCGGCTTGAAATAGAGAAATCTAGCGTGTCATTACCTTAAATGTTGCAAATAAGTGTTAGAAGTTGCCATAGTATACGTATGAAATGAAAATTAGTAGTAATACATTATAAAACTAGCAAGGAATTTGTTTATTATCTCATCAATGCTCCAAGAAATGATCGCACCACATGCGGTTTGAGTGCTCAGTTTACAATTATGTATTGGTAATTACTACTGGATGACCTTTATATAGACAACATGTTTGTTTTACTGATTATTATGTAAACTTAATAAATATTCTGCTAGTTTATATTTAAATAAACATTCATATTCAAATAACAATAATGCTAGCAACCCAGCAAGTTATTTTGTACCCTAGCCATTGTAGTTGTTTTTCCGATTGTGTTTACCGGGGTTTTCAGTTCAAATTGTTCTCTAATGACTTAGTATCTAATTCGATCTCTTCTCGTATTTCCTTGTACTTTACCTCCGCGATGGTTAATTTTGATTTGTTTTCATCCATCATTGTCCAACTGTCAGACCCATAGTTAAATGTTGGTATTATTTTGGCTTATTTCTGGCTTTCCAATGTTCCGTATTTTGATGTGATTGTGCCTATTAGTAGTAGATTTCGGGGTGCCTGATATGCCCAGCAAATGGGCCTTCATTGGCCTTTTTACTAATCCTTCCCCCTAAGCATCGCTACTCCCCTATCCATCATCTTCTCTATCCTCCTCTTCTTCCTTACCGAACCTTCCTGATGACCAGGATGTCTGTCCAAGCCAGAGAGTTAAACTCTGGGTTGTGAAGCGTTCTTGCACCGAAGACTTGATGCCTCAGTCGTGTAGATGTTTCACATTCTCCTAGAAAGTGGAAGGCAGTTTCTCATGCCTTTCACATACCTGGCATGTCGGATCTCCCAACACCCTAAAGATTTAGGTGTCTTCTGGGTCTGCAGTGCCCTGTAAGGATTCCTATCAGTAGGTTTAGAGTCCAGCGGCCTGTCCTCATTAGCCAGGCCGTCTTATATTTGTCGGGCCCGGCTATAAAGAGTTTTGTCTGTCTGCAGCCACTGCTCGTCCTCCATGGATCCTTCAATTTCAAGTTTGCCCATTCACGTAGGGGTGACGTGACTTGCCTAGAAATCCCTAGAAAGGGTTCCGGTCCAAAGCAGGTGTCCCCGGCGCCCAGCTTGGCAAGTTCGTCTGCCTTCTCGTTGGCATGGTCTCCGCAGTGCCCAAGTATTCGTAACTTTCTACTTGCTCTAGTATCTTCTTATTTTTTCTCCATGCGGTTCTTGGTTCTTTGATACACTCATTATTCCAGTTTCTCGTTTAATATTGCTTGTAATTCTCTCCCGCTATTGGCCACTAGTACTACATCATCTGCACAGACCAGGGTCTGTAGGTAGATTCCAATTTCCTATAATCGTCTTTCTTGTATTCAGCTAGTGATCCTCCTCCATTGATCCTTCAATTTTGCTTTTGCTTCAGTTAGAGATGACGTGACCTGCTGCCTTGAAATCTCTAGAAAAGGATCGGGTCCAAAGCAGGTGTCCTCGGCGCAAAGCTTGGCAAGTTCGTCTGCCTTCTCGTTGGCAGAGACTCCGCAATGACCCGGTGCCCAAGTATTCGTAACTTTTTACTTCCTCTAGTGTCTTCTTATTTCTTCTCCTCGTGGTTCTTGGTTCTTTGATACATTCATTATTGTAGTTTTCTCTGCATTAATCTTTATATCGTTACTCTCCATCTGTTACACCCGCTCGTTTAATATTGGCTGTAATTCTCTTCCTCTATTGGTCACTACTACTACATCATCTGCTACAGGGTCTGTAGGTAGATTGGTGTGAAGTTGCAATTTCCTATATTCGTCTTTCTTGTGTTTGTTTTGCACTGCTTTACTATTTTGTCCATTTCATTAGCATAATAAATAGTAGTGGGGTCAGGCTATCACCTTGCTTGATCCCCTTTTCATTTTAAATTTCTTTGGGCATCCGTCGATCAGTCTTATGCATCCGTATACATTCTTGTATATGATTTCGATTATCTTTCTTAGTTTTGCAATGACTTGTACTTCTTCTAGTATCATCCATATGTGGTGTCTTGGCACTGTGTCGAGTGTCGTTTTTGGTTAATGGTTAATATTCCAATCCCCTTTCAATGTGTCTTCCCACTCGTTCTTCTGACGGTGTGTTGCAATTTCTTCAAACTCAGTTGGTTCCTCGTTTATAACTAAACGTGACATCTCATAATCAGTAAACCGTTCTGGTTTCCTTCTGTTTCGAGCTCCTATTCTTGAAAGATGCTCAAATGAGAAAGTAATACCGGTTGTTGTTTGTCCACTAAACGGGCCACCCATGCTAGTAGTATAACGTGGAGATTCTCAAATATGGATAATGCTTGTAGCTGCATGTATATCTGGTTTCTTTGCTTGCAATGGCAACCTCCGCATAAGCACAAACATTCCTTCAGCAGATATGTCCCACATTTGGTATGAAATTGGATTGTCTCCGAGATACATTATGGCCGGTATCATATGGGGATCCTAGAATGCTGAGGGTCTTGGTTTATATGACCACGTGTATTTGGAATACTGTTAGCTTGATAGTAGTCCTTCATATGTTAAGGGTTCCAACTTTTGAAACATTCAGACGAAATTGTTGACGTAAATGGGTCGCGATCAGGTTTGCAACACTTATTTGGGGAGATATGATTGTTTCAAATTATCCTTGTCGATTCGACGTTGGTGTTTAATTAGACATAGTTCTAATAACATAGCTGGAAGCTGATTCGTTTCGAAATCGCGTGTCTGAGCACATTAAAGCGACTTTGGGGGATACGTACGTTCGATAATGCCATTGGCTTGGGCTTAGTATGCGCTAGTTTGCTTTATTTTATTGCCATGGAACCGTACCAAGCGACCGGATAGTTAAATTGCTGCAGCATTGAAAACATGAAACTTAATGATGCGTTGATTTTTTGGAGCTTTGTAATTTGACACAATGGAAATATTGATTACTGCTGTCAAATGTCTTAAATTTATATGTTTGAGAGGGTTCATTTTTAGTATCACTTGGTGTTTTGTAGATTGCGACTGTACAAGCCGGTACACTAAAGCTTCCTCGAAACGAATTACAAATACTTAATAAACAACCGGTTAAAAGTAACACAGATAGCATTGGATTTACCTTCTTTAATGGTGGAAGACATAAAAGAGATGTATTACTGCCGCAAGAAACTGTTGAGGTATCCCAGGATGCACCATCCTTTGAAGAGCACCAAGCTGATCTATCGCCCGTTCAAGAGGACGAAACAAATTCTCGGGCCAATATAATTGCTTCGCCACTATTTTTCTTTGATTCTATGATAAATCTCATTAAGAAAATGCTTTTTGCCTTCACAGATCCAATCATTTCAGCAGCAAGGGATTTTGTGTTGGCCTTCTTTGATGTACCAATTAAAGGTTTAGTAACGTTCACAATTAGAAGTGAGCCGCCTGCGTTGTTTTCATCGATCATAGCGCACACTTTAAATTGCTTTATAAAAAGGGGCGTGGAGTTTTTGGTTTATTTAAGAGAAACGGTCAAATACTTCTTCGATATGTTAATCAGTAGTTCAAATAAACGAATGGTAAGAGCTATAGATGATCCTACGTCTCAGTATCCAATAATAAGGCAGTTTATTGTTGATTTCTTAAATACCATTGTAAGGAATGTCAATGCTATCACTGGTGGTAGGTTTTATCCCCAGTTAGCAGAATTGCAAGGGTTTCTAACAACTGGGATTGATACCATTTTGGGTTATACACAGTCAGGGCAGGTAAAATCTGCAGATAATCAAATATTCAGTAAAGACGCACTGAAAACCCTCCTAATAAACTTGCTGAATTTTGCTATACAAAATTTTAATAATATCACTGGGGGCGCATTTCTTCAGGAGTTGGCAATGTTACAAGGGCTGTTGATTAATCTAATTAATTATATTTTTTCTATATCTTAATGTATATTCGTTGTAGTGTTGAATAAAATATAATTTATTTGAAATAAATCATAGTGCAATTGTGTATTTGTTTATTCTAATCAAGTCTTATAGTGAAAATTTTGATGGCGCTTGTGTGGTGACCTTCACATTTCAACTTACTGTGTAAACAGAACATGTTCACGTTTCGATTTTGTATAGCATCCAGTAATAATAAGCAGGGTACAGTTAGAAGAGAAAAATAAATATTACATTACAGTATTTTATTAATGTTCTACTGCGTTTATTACTTATTTTGATATTTAAATACTGATCGTTAGCCACGTTGTTGTAAAAGCGAAATTTCAAAATATACTTGTCCAAGAGAAAGCAGGTCGATTGCGAAAATTGTAGATCGCCTTACGTGTTGAATTGATGATTCCATTCATCAGTTATTGCACCAAAACCATCTTCGTATCAGGTTTTAAAGCAAAAATGGATTTCCTCTTTAGCAAACATTTTGAGACTAGCAGTGCACTCTAGCGGTTAGTTTACTAATTATCAGATGTAACTAAAAGGCGAGAAGTTGAAAATCTATGAGCCGATTGAAAACAATATTTCCTAGTGCAATTATAACTCGATGTAAATACGCAATGCAATGGGTAGTGGCTTTTGGTCCATCCTGCATAATTGAAATCATTATGGAAGCGTAGCTTCCAGAAGTACAAATAAGAGTTTTAAAAACTAAACTGATTATGGCTTCGTCATCTACACATTTGCATTGAGTTAGTTACGACATTGTTTTGCTGATGGAAATTCTTAAACAAGATCAAATAGCTGGTTTTGCGCATGTTAACGCAACTTAACCAACTTCTGCCGTTTCAAACAAGTAAGAAGATCATTTTCTCTACATGATAATACAGAAGGAAGGTCCCGAGTAGCACACCTTCGGTGCCTATTTAAGCACAGTTAGAAGAATTAAGCATCGCCCTTTCCGATCAGCACTTGGGTGCGAGTCGCAAGGCTGTGTCGTCACGGCGTCTCCTGCTAGCGGCGGGCACGTTAATGGTCGGTCTCGTTGTCATACTAATACCATATGATTAAGATTGAGACTAAACTGGTTATGGCTTCGTCATCTACACCTTTTTGCATTGAGTTACGTTGAGACATTGTTTTACTGATGACAATTCTTAAAAGAGATCAAACCGCTGGTTTTGCGCAAATTAACGCAACTTAACTTACTTCTGCCGTATCAAACAAGTAAGGAGATCATTTTCTCTACATGATAATACAGGAGGAAGGTCCCGAGTAGCACGCCTTCGGTGCCCATTCAAGTACAATTAGAAGAGTTAAGCATCGCCCTTTCCGGTGAGCACTTAAATGTTAGTCGCAAGGTTGTGCCATCACGGCGTTTCGTGCTAGCGGCGGGCACCCCAATGATCGGTCCCGGTTGTCATAGTAACAACATATGATTAAGACTGAGACTAAACTGATTACTTCGTCTACACATTTTGCATTGAGTTACGTTGCGACATGGAAATTCTTAAAGAAGATCAAATCGCGGGTTATAGATGCTCTTTTTGCACAAATTAACACAACTTAATCAACTTCTGCTGTATTAAACAAGTAAGTTCTCTATATGGAAATACAGAAGAAAGGTCCCGGGTAGCGCACCTTCGGTGCCCATTCACGTACGTTTAAGAGACTTAAGCATCGCTCTCTCAAGTCAGCACTGGAATGTTAGTCGGAAGGCTGTGCCAACAAGGCGTTTGGTGGTAGCGGTGGGTACGTTAATGGTCGGTTCCGTTTGTCATACTAACACCATATGATTAAAATTGAGACTAAACTGATGACGACCTCGTCATCTACATATTTTGCGGTGAGTTACGTTGCGACATTATTTTACTGATAAAAATTGTTAAAGAAGATCAAATCACTAGTTATAGATACTCGTTGTGCACAAATTAAGGTAAATTCTGCTGTATTAAACAAGTAAGGAAATCATTTTCTTTAAATGAAAATAGAAGAGGAAGATACCGGGTAGTGCGCCTTCGGTGCCCATTCACGTACGTTTAAGACATTTAAGCATCGCTCTCTCAAGTCAGCACTGGAATGTTAGTCGGAAGGCTGTGCCAACACGGCGTCTCGTGCTAGCGGCGGGCACAGTAATAGTCGGTTCCGGTTATCAGATTGACACCATATGATTCAGATTGAGATTTTAAGAAGACTATAAATGAATAGTTATGTCCTACTGATAATGATGACTACTTACAAGGTGTGCATTTTACGTAATTTGTTTATGTACTCATAAGATAAAATCTATACATTACTGTTCTAGATAGAGATGTAAATTTAAAACACAGGTTACAGGCAATCAACTGTGGCTGTGATTATGCGGTTCGCGATTACATGCGTTTGTTTACATATTTGTTGTGTTTTCATCGAAAGGAATAAATTATTTATGCTACAGAAGAAGGGGTTGTATGTAGTAGTATGTGGCACGTTTGGATTAATTTTTTGTTAGCAGTTTGTAATGGTACTAAGATGGATTTAAATTATTTTTCTTCTCTTCTTTCTCTTTATATAAGCCAATGAACTGTTTTTTCAAGAAAATATATTTTTAAGAATATTTTAAGAGTGGATGTTAATTAACAGGTACAGGTACTGTCTGAACCAAAGAGACCCGATGATATGGTAAACTTAATTACACCATAATTAATAGAAGAATTACTTGAAACTACAACTGGTATACAGAAACTTGAATGCCATTATTATGTGTGGAAAATGAAATCACTGGGATGCCTTCTTTCGCGCCGCAAACATATTTCCAATCTGCTGTCCATATTTTGCATTACGTTGTTACTTTGATTTTTTTGATTTAAAGTGAAATTTATTATTTATAACATAGATAGAAAAATGATTTTATTTCAATACAAGTATTTTTTTATAACAAAGGTTCAATGTCCATTCTGTTTAATACACATGTCCAGTCTTTTCAAATCGGCATAATATACAACTCGCAACGACTCGGCGGAAATTGTATAAAAAACATCTATTAGGTGTCGCCTCATATCTTTTCCAGTAGTTGCAGGGATCTAGTGCACAGTATGTTTTATGTCTTTAAGAGAAAATCATTTTCGTCAAATCTGACGATCTAGGTGGCCAATAGAGGGGACCGCCGCGATCTATACATCTATTCCCGAATTCTCGATTCGAGAACTGTCGAGCCGCCAGTGCAAAATGTGCTGGAGCATCGTCGTGCTGGCACCACATATTTACCATGATATTTGGAGAGACATTTTCCAGGAGTTGAAGCAAATTATTTATTCAAAAATGGAGGAGTTGCTCTTTCCATTTCCAATCCTTATTTTAGCTCAAAGTCATGGCTACTAGATTAGAAAAAAAAAACTTAATATTTTAACGCATTCTAATAAAAACATTTGTGAAAATATCGATTTTAGGTATCAAACAATAAGAATACAAATTGTGGAGAATTAACGTGTCAATTCAAAAATATAATAAGATACAGAGTGTTCCATAAGAAAAAAATTAGAAAATTTTCTTAGAAATACATTAAATTTACAGTGGTGTAAAAAACACCATGTATAATAAAATTAATATTTGGCGGTTGTGTCATTTTAGTACATCATTTATCTACATAACTGCGAAATATGCGGTCTTAATTAATCGCACAGAATTATTTTGTTTAAACTTGTGTCGACCAAAGTATTCACATTTTTTAGACAGAGTTAGCAACGCTTCATCCAAAATTAGAAATATGAATATCGTTGGATAGATAATGTTACGTTGAACTCAAAAATGTATAAACATACAGGATGTTCTATTAACAAAATAATACCTTGAAGATGCTCCGCCGTAGCCGATCAACCTGTATATTTAAAATATTTTATAATGTCCGCATTTTGGCACTACTTAACTTAAAACAAAAAGAAAATTTTTTTAAATATTTTAATAATGCCAATATTGGACTTTAACGCACGAATGCACAACTCTGTATAAGGTATTACATTTAAAGTGAATTGTAAACATCACTGAACTGATAAAAAAAATAGTAATTAAATAATTACAGTTGCAATAGAAAACGTTTTTGGAACTCTACTATTACACGCACAAGTATGGAATTTTTCTCCGTTTTTATAATAAATAAAACCTAGAACAATATGATTTCCTATGCATTTGGATATGGAGAAACCTATTGGGAAATTAGGTTTTCGTAAAATCAACTCAAGGTTGACATTTTCTATTGAAAATTGTATATTCTTCAACGAGTGTAGAATGACCGCTATTATTCACAAGGATGAAAATTCTGTCACTCGCCTTCGGCTCGTAACAGAATCATCCGAATGAATAATAGCTATTCTACACGAGTAGGAGACTATACTTTCTCTATGACTATTTCATAGGAAGTCACAACTTTTGGTCCGAATCAGTATAATAAAAATTTTGCTTTAGATGGACGTATGTCGGTTCACTAGTCACAACGATTTTACGCCGTGTACACCATTGTGTACTGTTTCTGCGATTTCTTCGGCAGTAAATTAATACACGTCGTTTTCGCGGTTTCCGTTATTTCTGGTGGCGAACACATTTCAGCGTTTTCGCTGTCTGAATTATTCATAACTAGTTCTTACTGTTTTTACGAATACGAAAATTTAAAACTGGTTTTGACAGTTACTTCAAAAACAAGTGGGAGATCCCAAGCGCTAACATGCCACGCCCAATAGCTTCCGGTTCCGCAATTTATCGTTGGATTCTAATACAGAATCTCACTGAAATAGAGAACAGAATCCAACGGAAATGGAGAATATCATCCTTCAACTAAAAAGGTATATGTAACGAATACATTATATTATAGTCGTAGAGAAACGGTCTTTTCTATTTCACATAAGCTTGAATGTACGTTGACAATGATGTTGTTGTCAGGAGTTTAAGAGAATCTCTTGGGCAATATTTGGCGGTTTTATCATGCCTTTGATTCTCGAGACATTACCATGACAACCAAACTTTCGCACAAATCTAAGCTTGTCCGATAAGAAGTCAAGCGTATTCGCCTCGGCTAAAGTGATTTTGGCGTGGGGCAGCGCTCCTAAGAACGTTTATCTGATCTAGACTATTCAAAGCATGGAAGACGTAGACAGGGCCCTCCAAATGGTGTCTGAGAAATAAATATAAGAAAATCATCAGGTCTTTCTTTTCACCCTTTACTACAGTTTTATATGGGAAATTTGACATGAGATATACTATTTTATAATTTACAGAGTAATTCTCAAAATCTAGAACTTAAACATGACAAAATTTTATTTTCTAACCCCTATAATTTATTGTCAAAACCTAAGCTTTTAAGCTACGTTTCAAATAAGTTCAATGTTGTTTACATAGTTTATTCCTAAAAATGTAATTCCCGTACCCCTAATCCAATTATATATCTTTCCTCCATTCAAGAAAATTGCTAAAAATTCCTAGTCCAATTTTATCTTCTAAACAAATCTTATGGGGATTATTCTCTTACAAATAATCTCCCCACTTTTTGAATATGTACACTTTTTTACATCATAATATGCATTTTTTTTATAAAAAAACCCTAAATTAACCCTTCCGTCGGGATGTCGAGAGATTGTCGCACTGCCCGGGAGATGGTATATTTTTTTATAATACCTTTCCTCTCCATTTCTCCCCAAGGTAATCATTCGCATCATCGCATTTCCCTTGGTACTTTCTACTTGCACTAATAGCAAAACTGATTCTATAATAGTCAATCTGTGGCGTGGCATACTAGAACCTACTACAACCCCAATAGCTCGCAGGTACTTACCGGAAGGATGGTGACTGCCACCATGCTTAGCTGGCACATCAATATAAGGGGTACATACATGGAGCCTCGCCAACCCCGCTCCAATAACCTTCCCGCAAGAGCTGATTCAAAATTTTGTGGATCTAAAAATATACTACTTCCCGACTTAAGGGTTAGTTAAAATATTGGTTTTATAGCTAAGCTTACAAAAAAAAAACATTTTCTTAGGGCTGTTGCATGACGTCCACATCTACCTGCACGCCACCACTTATTAATTATTCAAGTGCCCGATCATTCGAAAAAGTTGCCTACCCCTGGTATAGAGGCTGTAACCATAAATATCCATCTCTTTCTAGATAAACAAGCTGGAAAAGAGATAGAAGACTAAATGATTAGTAATAGGATTATTTGATGACAAGCGAAACGATTCACCAAATAAATGACTTAATATGCTTTATTATAACTTATTTTTCTAGAATTGATGTGTTCTGAATTCAAAACGGTCTGTCACGACAAAACTTTTTTTAGAAAAATTCTAGGTCTTTGTCTCAACCCACATAATTTTCCTAATCGGATAAGCTGGATTCCCACAGTTTTCCAAATAAACTAAGACGGATGCAGTTAAGACAGTTGTAAAAAACTTCACTTTTAATGCGATAGACAGGCAGGTAAAGCTTTTTAAATTGAATTTATTATGACGGCATTTTATCATAGTTTATGATGGTTAAATATGATGTGAAAATAATGAGAATTTGCACAATCAATGACGCTTTTGGCTGCCTTACGTACTACGTCTGTGCTAATAGCTAGAATTTACCAGTCATTTCTCCTAGAGCCTAGGTTTATTGTTACGTTCGTTTGGTTTTGCCGCTGTTTACGGATTAAAGTCTTATTTTATCGGCCTCTTCGTAGCTGATCACTATGTCCCGAATACAGTTTAGTGGACCATTTTTTTGGATATTTTGCCTACGCGCTTGACCGGGAACGTTTGCTGGAAATTTCCTGCCCTTGAGGGAGCCCTACGTGTTAATTTGTTCCATGAATTCTTGCAACATATTTTGTAATATGGCGAAATACTTTCACCTGCTGTATATTTGGGTTGTGTTTTTTTTTGGAGTTTACTTAAGATATCCTTTCGACCCGGTTGCTCGCTAAGACCTCAGCGTCGACGACAAGTACTGTAGGGGCGGCCTGGGTGAATTTTCGTATCGCTGTTATCACCGTAGGTCGAACAAAACCATCGACAAGTGTCGGATTTAAGAAGTGCACTGGATTTAACCCTTGGAAGGCAATTCATTGCAAATTTGCTTATGCTTTTGCGGATTAATATCGAACCCCTTTTTCGACCCTCTGCATGTGTCGCTGCTGCGACAAGCGCTTTGAAAGTTTGTGCGGCGAATATTTTGTTCCCGATTGGCAAAAACATCTAAGGCCCCCGTTTTCCGAAGAAATTCCTTTGTGATTGTGCAAGGTGATGCAATCTGAGTTGCAGTCCCGTTGGTGTGTGTGTGCATCGTCCGTTTCGTAATTTAACACCCAGGGGCGTACTTGCATTTTTTCCAAGAAGGAACTACGAACACCCTAATTGTGCTCTCTCTCTCCTGCACAACTGACGACACTAAGGTCAAATTGCCTTGTGTTTAATTAATTTAAAAGACTTGTATTGGTGTATAAAATACAGCGACCGTCAGTCGCCAGTTGTCATTATTTGTTAATTGTTAAGTGTATTTCAAGTTATTACCATTTTGATTGTATTTTTTTCTACTATGTGTGTTACCAGTTTCAAGCAATAGAATTATATTTGTCTTAAAATTAACCATATCTTTTATTTCTGTGTATTGTATAGTTCATGAACTTTGTAAGCTTTATATACAGTAGGAGACACAATAAAGGTGAGTTCGATCTCCCGTAAGCTGCTGGTTTCTCGGCCTGCCCAGGAGAATCGGCAATCAGCTCTGATTTAGAAGGTGGCACCCGCTAATTTTGACTTACCCTGCATACAACTACGTTGGATTTCTTTCCCTTAAGCGTTTCTTGTGAAGCACCCCTACTCCTCTGAGTTAAGCCGAAGGCATTTCCATCTTTCTGCTGCGATCCGACGAAAAAGCTCGTTTGGCTCGTAACATTATGTCTTTTGCCGTTGGATGTCTTTGTAGTTACCATTATTTTGTATTATATATTTTTATACTTGCCTCATCATGTCTCCTGTCCAGTTGAATATTTGCACTTTTACTATTGTGAATATATACTCTAGTTCCAGTACTATAAACTAGGATTAGTTCACAATGCTCACTTTGTATAACGCGAACTTTAATTGCGTCCCTCACTTTTACTGTTGTTAATTACAACATCTAACCTGGTAACAATGATCTTCAGATCTTTAGCTGTCTTTAACTCGTGGTAAGATGTCGCAGTGAGGGTTGTGACCAAAATCGGTGTTAGATCAGCGAAGGAGTTTGAATTAAAACTGTATTACTGTGGTACCGGTAGGCAATTTGTCCAGTAGACTTCAGTCGATTGTTTGTATTCAAGTGTGATTTTTGTGGTCAGAATAGGCATTCTGATCACTAGCAGTGGTGAGCATTGTGACTATTGTCGGGCTGATGGTCACAACTAGAGGCAGGCGTTACGACCAGTAGGATTTGTGATGTAGAACTTTCTATCTAGTTCCTAATAATTTCTTTTTTCTACTGGAGAGACACTCTGTTTGCGTACCCATTCTTTCTGCCGTATATTATTTGTATTTACTTACTCACTTAATCAAATCTTATTTTACCGCTGAGGCAGTGTCGACGTGCTTCTTCACCTCGGGTTTGGCTTTTTCGCTATGCACCGGAAGATAGTGGGGCTTGAGGCCTTTCAACCTTACGCTCCCGCAGCTTATGTCAAAACCCTTTCGTTCAATCTTTTCCATCTACACTATAGGGACTTCCAACTCCACTAACGATTGTCATGGTGTTAAATGACATCGGGGACCAATTGTTTAACGTAACCGTTCGATAGTACGCGGCGCCGTGTTGAATGCAGCCTTGGGACTCCCATCCAAGTACCGAACGCTAATGATATATCGCGCTGCGCCAACCCACGACCTGTTATTTATATTTACCATACTAAAATAAGGTATTGAATAAGACTTACCTTTATTTTTGTAACATTTGCTCAAAGAAAATCAATTAAAGTGTTTTCTCCATTTTGGTTAGGTACTGCTATACTGTATACTGATACAAACTTTTTCTTGCAGGTAGATACCGTACTTCGTGCCAATGAATATAGTCATGAATTTACAAGTGGAGGTTCCGTCAAGTCGTATGACTCGAATCAGCTAGCATCGAATAATCCGATCGAGGATACACGGTCTGAAGCGTCATGTTTACAAACGACGGGTTAGTTTCTATTTTTATTGGTTTACGTTTAGTTTCTAATAGTTGATTAAAGCAGGTATAAATATGCTGTGTCTGTTTACAGGAGTTCTTGTAGGAGTGTTTGACGGGCACGGCGGGGGAGCATGTGCTCAAGTCATCGCCAAGCGTTTGTACCAATACATTGCATCTTGTTTACTACCTCCTGACCATCTGAATAAATTTATGGCATCGTTAGAAACGGCACAACCCTTAGAACTAATACAATCTTACAATGATAAAGTACAATTTGTGGAAGATGTTCGCGATATTTATACGAATAGCTTTTCTAGTTTCGTCAAAGATTTATCAAAGGTATTTGATTTGTTATAATTTACGAAAACATTGTTTTGAATAGTGTCTTGTAGGAAGGATATAGGAGCGGGTTTGACATGCGAAAGGCTTTGGAGACGGCATTTATTCGACTCGATGACGATCTTTCAAAAGAAGCTCTTCCTGATCCATCCGGAAAGGTTAACATGAAGACTCTGTCGGTAGCTATGTCCGGATCTGTAAGCTGTGTTGCGCATATAGATGGGCCTCATCTCCATGTTGCACATGTTGGAGATTGCAATGCCGTATTAGGTGCGTAATATACAAGTTTAGCAAATTTTGGTTTTAACTCTGACCATTTAATTCGAAAAGGTACCTTGGTAAAAGTTAATTAAGGAAAATTGTCACGAAGTTTACTCTACTGGATTTATTTTGAGGTAAAATTTAGCTAAATTCTGAAGGTAGGTATTTGAGTCAGGTAGAGTTAACTCCAAGATATTTCTACGGCTGTCACTATTTGGATTGCAGCGTAGACATAAGTAGTCTAACTAATTTTTACATACTAGGTCTGTACAGTCCCTTTTTTAACGCTGCCTTGTATAAACCACTGTGGTTTTGGACGTTCTTGGCTGACAAAGTTATGAAAACCGTTGGGCAAGTCTATCATTTAATCTAGTTATCTGATTTTTCGTGGTTTGCATAATTCACCACTGTGTGCCGAAAACGGTATTTTTCATACTGTGCTATATGTTCGCCAGATCAACCGGTTCGATGCTTTTTACCCATTTAGTTTGAAAGCGTCTATGCACCCGATATATCAAATCCAAGAGAAGAAATCGAAGCATTTTATGATAAACCACAAGAGGTCTTCGATAACGTACAAACCAATGAAAAGCTATTTATTGCGGGTGACATGAACGCAAGGGATGTCAATGGTGTTTTTGGACAACAGTATCGGTCGAAGGTTACCGCAGCTCATAATTTTCATCGATTCCAAACAGACCTACGACACGTTAAAGGGAACTAAGAAAAACTTAATTCAAGCAATGAAAAGATTTGAAATGAAGCAAAAGAAGTAAGTTTGAAAATCAATTAAGGGAACACAAAATATGTGGCGCCAAAGGGAAAGGAAGATAGGACGACACAAAATATAAAAATGAAGGATGGGACAAAGAACAGTTCTGAAGAAGTGGAAAAATTTAATTACTTGTGTAACAATACCTAGCAAGAATGAGAAAAGGCGTAAAATGGAAGAGAGGATAGCTAAGGGTTCAAAATGTTTAGGTGGGCTAAGAAAGGTCGGAATATTTAAAAGAATTGTAAGACCAACGGTGATTTATAGTAGCAAGCTGTAGAAGTTAAGTAAAGAGGAGAAAGAAATGTTCGAGGGTTGGGAAAGGAAAGTATTAAGAAGGATTTATGGTGGAAGAAAAGAAGATAGTCTATAGGTAAGAAGAACAAATATGGAGTTAATGCTGTATGGACAACTAGTAATAACTGATGTGGTAAGAGCACAAAGAATGCGATGGCTGAGGTATGTTGCAAGACTCTCAGAAGAGGGACCAACCAAAGAAGTATTAACTGGAAGAAGAGGGAGAGGGAGAGGGAGACCCCCAAACCAAATAGATGGAAGCAGTTGAAGCAGTTCCGGTAATGAATTTAAAATTGGGGGGTATCGAGGAAAGCAACACACAAAGTGATGAATAGTTAAAGTGTTTGAAGTCATGGGCCAACTTGGCCTGTAGTGGTGTTTTATATATAATATATTTAGTTTAAAAGTGTCTATACACCTGGTATTTCAAAACCAGGGGAAGAGCACGAATAATGGCGTTATCACCGGTATAAAAGAACAATAGAACAAATAGGTACAAAACGAGAGTAGCACCTTTTACGGTCACAGACCGCGGTACAAATATACATGGATGAACACTAGAGGGAAACAATCGCTAATTGATTAAATAATTATAAACAGCAGCATACATCCAAAGTTTATACTGGTCCCTAGAACACAACCGGAGTATATTACAAAAATTAATATTCAGTCAATACAAAATGACAGTACCCAGTATTTGTATCAAGGAAGATTAAAAAAGAGAATTTCGAGAATCTAACGATGATTTTGATCAATCGTGAGACAGCAGAAAAGTGAACATGAACTTCAGATGTAACACCAAGCCGTTGTTCACTGCAGAAAGTAAATGTTGGCGACAGAATAATAACAAGCATATTTAAAATTTAGAAGTAATAAGACGTCAGCAGGACATAACGCATAGGCCCAGAAGAGAAATCAAGTGCATGCCAAAAAATGGGAGAGTTAAAAAAAGAGTTTTCGGGAAAGTTCTGTAAGGATATGGAATTTGTATATAAACTACTCAAAAATGAATAGGGATATTGCAGATACTTAAAGACATCACCAATTGCATTTATAATAAAAAAAGACCAAAACAACAAAACGTAACGTCTTTTTAGTAATAAACATGAAAATTACAACAAAGGTACTTTTAACGAAGAAATTTAACAATATTATAATGAAAATCATAATTGTCTCCTTTCACTAACATAATTTTATTAAATTCTAATACTGCGTGGCACCTCATCTGGCAGGAATAACTGCTCTGCAACTTGTTGGCAAACTTTCAATGCAATTATCAGTACGTTCTTGTGGAATTTGATGTCACAGTATCGGCAATAGGTACATCCGTCAGCTGTTGCACAGTAGTAGGTCTTGGATTATGATGATCCAGCTGTCGCTGCAAAAGCTCCCATGCATACTCGATGGGGTTGAAGTTTGGAGATAGCGGAGGAAGAACAAGATGGTTTGTTTCCTCATCTCGAAGCATCTCTAAAACAACCCGAGCACGATGCGGCCTTGCGTTGTCGTCAAGAAAAACAAAATATTCCTATCCAACAGCGTTACGATGGTTCAGAACATGGTCCATAATGATCTCTTGGGCATAAGGTTGGCCCGTGCTACAATATATTATAGCAGTGTCAAAATGAACCTCTAAAATTTGTTTCAAAGGTTTTGTTTTTCACCCAAGCACAACAAATGTCAATGTTAGCTCTGTGAACAGGTGCATCGTGCTTTCTGTAATACTGCTAAAAAATATTTTAGTTATCCTGTATTCATACCCTTTGGTGTCCTATGTTAATTAAACATTAATTTCAATAATGGAACATCGGCATTTGACAGGATGAAATGCTACGTGCTGTGGGTATGCTGGAAGGAGGCAGTCTTCATGTTGATGTTGCAGAAGAATTCAACACGTCGCGGGGTGTGATTTGTTGATTGTGGAGGCGTTACCACGAACTGGTAATACAGCCGAACGACATGAAGGGCTTGCAAGGGTAACAACAGCGGCACAAGATCAGACTCCGGTATTGCAAGCCAAGCGTAATCGCACCATAACAGCGCGGGAGCTGGTAACGACCCCTCACAACACCCACGGGATAACAGTTAGTGATTAAACCATCAGGAACTGGCCTCACGAAGTGGCTCGGCGGCCACTTAGAGTTTCTGCTTTACGTTTCAGCAATCGCGCTGCTCGTTTCTCCTGGGCTGAAGAACGCGTTGGATGGGGTCAAGAAGAATGGAGCTCTATCTTGTTCATAGATGAATCCCGATTGGGATTTAGGCCTGCCAGTAGAAGGGTGAGAGTATGACGTGAGACTGGCCCGCTAGAACGGTTGAGGCATGTTCAGGAAGTTCATACTACAGAAAAGGCACAATAACGGTTTGGGCAGGAATAATCCTACGCCATCGAACAGATCTCATTTTCTTGGACGGTATGGTGGACTTGGGAACTTGACACCTTGTCATACTACTAAGAGTTATATAACAGCAACACAGGAGTAATTAAAATTAATAACAAGATCTCTAAACCCTTTAACATACAACGCGGCGTACGCCAAGGATATGTCTTCTCGTCTTTGTTATTCAACATTTATGGAGAATATCTCTGACTAGCTGGGAAGGTGGAATGGTTATTGGCGGCAAGGCACTAAACAATCTGCGATACCCGGATGACACTACCCTTATCGCGCAAGAGGAACAGGAGATGTCAGAGCTGATTGAAAGGGTTGAGCAGGAGAGCTTACGCTTCGACCTAAAACTCAATCGACAAAAAACAAAACTCATGGTAAGAGACCGCACCAACAATATAGAAACCGCACCTAACATACGGAATGTAGAAAATGTCAAAGAAATAGTTTAACTAGGTTCCCATATAAATAATGATGGCAACTCATCAACGGACAAGAAGAAGAATAGCGCTTGCAAAACACCTGTGCCTAAGCTAACTAAAATTTCGAAAGATCGCCACACTACGAAGCCAACAAAATGCAGGCTAGTCAGAGCACTTGTGTTTCCCATTGTCATATAGGGAGCGGAAGCATGGACCTTGAGGGCGGCAGACATTATTAAGCTGGACGCCTTCGAGATGTGGGTTTGGCGAAGACTCTTGAGGATCCCCTGGACTACACGTAGAACCAATGTGTCCATATTAGAAGAACTGGAAATTCAGGAAAGATTGTTAAGAGCGGTAAAACAACGAATTTTGAAATACTTCTGACACGTCACCAGAAGGAAGGAAGACAACCTAGAAAAACTAGTTGTTCAGTGGAAAGTAGAAAGGAAACGCCCTCGAGGACGTTCCCCAAAACGCTGGATCGACCAAGTCAAGGAATTCACCGATACACATTTTCAAAAAAATATTAGATGTGCTTCAAACAGAGACAAATGGAGGGACATTGCCGAAACTACAATCTAAATTGCAACCATGGTATCACGACACTTCAGCTACGAAGTATACGATTAGAGAGAGAGAGAGAGAGATATGGTGGGCCAAAACCAGTATTTAGAACGTATATTGGAACTGTTGTCCGCCCCGTTGCTGATGCTGATGGCCTAGAACTGGTGTTTATGCAGGATAATGCCCCTGTTCACACTACTCGAAACTTCCGACCTCAACCCGATTGAGCATGTGTTGCAGCAATGGGCATTGCTGCCGTAAGCATCAATTAATAGTATAAAGTATGCCTAGCCGCTGCCAGGCTCTAATTACAGCTCATGGCGGCAACACAGCTTATGAAACTACGATTGGACTACATTATTGTCTTAATTTTAAGTGTATCTCATTTAATCATAGTTGTCATTTTTAAGGTTATGTGTATTTGTATTAATTACACATCATGCATCGTGCACTTTTAAGTTAATTTTTTTCTCTTATTACTGTAAACCTCAACTAATTAAACAATAGCTCATGCAATCACCTCAACCTAATAGCATCGAATATATAGTCAAAATAAACTTTGTTCCCTAGACAATTTTGAACAGTGTATAGTCATTGTAAGATTTGGGAGGGTGAGTTACCTCAGGTGCACTTAGACCACGTAGGTGGGCCCATTGTGCTCCCTCCCCAGCAACTCTCCAATTTGGACCTCACCTAAACTATCCAATCCTCTGGATGTACTTGAGGACATCCGCAACTAAGGTGTTGCTGATTTCGGCCATATCAGACCAAAAGTCTCCCAACATGGATCCTCTGATTGTTGCTAGAGCTGGGCAGTGAGACAGGACGTATTGTGCCATCTTGTTGTCAAGTTTTTTAGGGTTTCTTGGTATAGCATAAAGCTTAAGGTCCTCAGGGATATAGGAATAACGGGTTCTGGTACCCAACGAGGTTTTTCGGAGGCAAGTCCCGCAATCTCATCAGCCTCCTCATTGCCGTAGTTTCCGTCATGTCCTTTCATCCATATAAGGGAAACGACATTATTTTTTGAGATATCGTCGAGAGCTTCACGGCACTGCAGTACTACGCCTGAGGTAATTTTGCAACTACCCAAGGCTAGTAAAGCGGGTATGCTGTCACTGTAGATACTAATATGTTGGTTCTTGATCTGTTGTTAAAGAATTGTAAAAATAGACGGTAAAATTTTGAAAAATTATAAACCAAAGTCGGTTATAACGATTTTGTTTAAATTTTTCTCAGCGATAGTGGCCCAGTGACCAAAATTCCAACTTGGGTTGTGGCCCGCTTTTTGGACAAACCGCATAGGTACGTTCGTGGGCATTTTGTCGAAATGGGTCAAATACAAATTTATTTATTAATTTCGACGCCATGGCCACGAACGATATGAGGTCGTTTGGCGCCATTCGGCGTTTTGGTGATCAACACCATTCGGCGTTATGGACATGTTCGGCGTTTTGGGCGAAATATCGATTCGGTGTTTTGGGCAGTCCCCAGTACCACCGGCGACAGCGGTTACTACACTGCAGTCAGTGCTGGTACTGTCGTATACTGCTCCTGCCTTTTCACTTCCAGTGTATCATGGTCGATGATCGATGCTGTGTTAAAGACTGTAGGTGTTGCAAGCTTTGGCGAATGATCTCAGTTGACTATGATTATTTTAGAGCCTGATTACGGTCAATATGTATGTATGCCAAGAGAAAAGTATTGAATGTATGGATTATTTATTAGACAGCTATGTATTTTATTTATACTATTAATTTTACGTTGCACAATATAGGTACTGGCTTATGTACAGATGAAGAAGAGGGACAATATGGTTTATTTTGACATTCCAACTATCCTAATAAGGAATTTAGGGGAGGTGCAAAAATTTTCGAGGTAGGCTGAGCCTCTCTAACTATTGCCCTGCGGCGTTACCATTTTAACAGGTTTTGATTGACTGATAGATTTCGTATCACTCTCAACGAAAAAAATCCAAAATTGGATGAAGTTGTAATTTATTGATTTAAAATTAATTTTTGGATGTTGTCGAGTTTATTTTAAACATTTTTATTGTGTTGTGTTCCAGGAGTTCTAAGCGATACCAACGCCTGGCGTGTAAACAAACTCACCACTGAGCACAACACCTACAATCAAGTTGAAGTGGAGCGCATAATCAAGGAGCATCCCTACAACGAAAGCAGCACCGTCATCAAAATGGAGAGGCTGTTAGGACAACTGGCCCCGTTACGTGCGTTCGGTGATTTTCGGTACAAATGGAGCAAGAAAATAATGAAGGACATTGTCGTCAAGCACTTTGGCGAAAACTCCATGCCGCCGAATTATTACACCCCTCCGTATTTAACCGCGAAGCCGGAAGTCATATACCACAGACTGACTCCCAGAGATAAGTTCCTAGTGATAGCCTCAGACGGTTTATGGGATATTGTATCACCCCTTCAGGTGGTGCGTTTGGTTGGTGAACACATGAGCGGCAAAGTCACGCTTAGCCCCTTGAAACTGCCGCGTAGGAACATGAAACTGAGCGAAATAAACGAGATGCTGCTCCAACGAAAGGAAGGCCTTAAAATGAAGCCCAAAGACAGAAACGCCGCCACACATTTGATTAGAAATGCTCTCGGTGGTACCGAATACGGGATAGACCATGGCAAGCTATCGCAGTTGCTCAGTTTGCCGGATGATGTCAGTCGCGTGTTTCGGGACGACATTACGATAACGATAGTTTACTTTGACTCAGAATATTTAAGGCATTGTCCAGCGTAACGTTTTTTGTTATTTCTGTTGCTATAGGGCGCGCGCTGTTAGTTTGCCTTGATACGCGTACAGTGGTGTAGACGTTCGGGCGCGTACATCAATTGCCTTGCGCACTTAATTACTGGTCCCATAACGTACTTGACGAAGTTCGCGCATGTAGAATGTTCTATCGCAGTTATTTCATGTTTCTTCGTGAATTTCGCAGATGCATAAAGACTTTGCAGTGGCTTAGTGTGGCGTTCTTGATAAATCAATTAATTTATCGAAGAAATAAAGGTTATATATTAAAATCTATACAATATTGAAAATACAAAGTAAAATTTTCATTGTTTATTTACACTTTTATACAGTAAATAAAAATTTTGGAAACCGCAATTATAAAAGGACATATACATATTTATTATTATGAAGCTTTCACAGGCCTTAGAGGCCAATCACTTTTTGGTGTGAGACAAGGCTAAGTTCGTTTGTGCAATGCACAACAGGGCCCGACTCTGCGGGTTACCGTGTTGGTGCGTGACCATGCTTAACCTGCTGTTGTGTGTGAATGATTTTGGTTTATGGTCTTGTTACTCCTTCAATACGACCGTAATACTAGGAGTGCCATTAATTTGATCCCCAATGGCAAATGGAGACCGGGACCCAGTACCCACCACCCAGGGAATTAGAAAAATTGCCGACCCTGGGGAGATTCGAACCGGGAAGCGTTTGGACTATTGCATCCAAAGCTTGGCTCTCTCCCACTGAGCCATCCCCGCTCTACATATACATATACATAGAGTTAAAGTTTCAGGGTTGGGCAGTTGGTGTTTAATGCAGACAACTCTTCGGACTTAGACTGGGTTCTTGTAGGATTGGCTGTACAGTTGTTTCTTGATCTCAACTTTTCAACAAGTTGTGTTTCCACATTTTTAGGCATCTCATCTATTCTTTTGCTAACAGTGATATTATCAATGGAAATCCTTTGACATCTTTGAAATTTGTCTCCAGTACAGTTTTATGAGTAGTTGATATTGGGCTTGATTAAATTCTCCCCTACGCAGAGAAATTTCATAGCTAGATTCAAGAGTACCAGTATGGGTCGCAGTTCGTACAAAAAACAATGACCGTGTTGTTGATATTTTCTCAAACTGCTCCTTTAGAAGCATAAATTGGTTCATATAAGCGCTATGTTTCGTCTTCAAATGTCCTTCGAGATGCGTTTTTTTCGTTGAATCCGCAAACGATTTTAAAAGTCGACGGTCGCAAGCAGAGGAAAAGAAACAACTAAATATGTTTATGTTTTCAATAACTATCTTGCCTCATTGTTTCTGCAACAAAAACTGGACAAAGTTAAACGGGCACTATTTATTTTTCAAAAGTGACAGTTCTTATGATCTAACCTCTAATTGTTAGACGTTAGGGTGTCCCGCCCGCCATTGTTAGTATATTACCAACTGCTGTACTGTAGTGTTGCCAACTTTTTTCCTGGAAAGGCAGGGTTGCAACATCGATAATTTATCGCTTAAAATGGTGATTTTTAGTTATACCGGTGATGAGTTGACGAATGCAATTTCTTTTACTAATTGCTCCCTAAAATATTCAAACTGCCCCTCTGTCAGGCGCAAGCCCAACCGTTTGGTCTACAAGAAAGTTCCTAACTTGATTTATTCATCATGTATTATTAGCATTATCACCGACTATTTCTGTAAATCCCTCACCTACCTTTGAAATGCACAAATCTCTAAAAGCAGTGGCGGCTGTTGAAAATTTGGGGATAAATACTGGTAAATATATAGCTGGTTTATTATTAAACTTAGACGTGACCATAACCACTTTGGATATGGCCAAATGTAACTGCTTATCAAGCAGTGTTGTTTTCACTTATTGGCGATGAATAACGGCGGATGTAGCTGAGACTAACCAAATTTGGTAACAACTACCCTGTTTTTTACATTGCAGTGCACGTGTTTCGTACAATTGGAAAATTCGCTAAAATGAACATCATAGCATGCTGGAATGAAGATTATTTTTCTTAGTGAGTCTCTAAAACAAAAGTTTAATAGTCCCACCATTATGTGTATAGCTTAACCAATATAGCTGAAACCCTGGCCGTGAATTGCGCACAAGCAAGGTGGTGTAAGTGGGGACGGTCTAAACTTGAACTGCTTACAGTCCGAGATAAGTAGTAGTAGCCTGAGAGTTGCATTGCATTTTCAGCCCCCGCAACGAAAAAAGTTTTTGTACCCAAATATACTAGGCCTGTGACGTCGATCTTTCATCCCACTTCGATATGTTTTCTCTTGCTTCCTAGTGTACGCAATTCGTGGCTTCAGCTGAGTTGGTCAGCCTGTATCACATTAAAATTAAGTAACAAATATTTCGTTTTAATATCAGAAGTGGATTGATAATATTCTCTGCCACTGTCCCAATTTCTAGGTGTCTGAATTAACTTACTATTGTGCGCGCAGACCTTTGACCAATTTATGTTACTGGACCAGTAATAATAATCATCCGCACGCCACTGGTATGCGCTACACTCGCTTTTGTACCAATATGAGACATACATATGGAGAGCTGAGGCAAATTCACCGCAAGCGACCTCTACAAGGGTGTATATATTCAAGTTTGAATCGAGTGCCATATTTTCTTCCATATTTTTAATTGCCGGCGTTATATTGTAAAAGTTTGTGTCTATCAAAGCGGAAGTTTTCTTGATAATTATAAGTAGCGGAAGATTTGTCTGTATGAAATTGTATTGTACAAATATTTTTCATTTGTAATATGTGAAATTATTTTCATAAAGTGACTTTCCTGAAACGTGTCAAATGTTTCCGCTTTTCTAGCTTTTATAAGTTGTACTAACTCATAGCTCAATTTTGTACAGTGCTTGTAATTTCTATGAACAAAAGAACGGCAACTTTAAATTGTAACAATAAAGTTCAGAGTTCCTATGGATGAAAATTAGTTCAATATTATATAGTTTTTGAAATACACATTATTATTTGTTATTCTTTAGAACGGATGCAGTCCTATTAATATTTATTAAAGTTAAATACGGTATACCTTGCATCTTGTCTAAGGCTGCAGTGTTTATAATGACAATAGCCAATGTGATTTTAATTATAAAATAAAATGATTTAATAGGAAATGAAAATGTTTCTGGATTTACGCATCAACTTAAGTTTCATATCCATTGCTGTACCAATGAAGAGTTTCTACATAAAACTGAACAGGTATAGTGTAAATTAGAGGTGGAATCTTCAAGTGTGACGTCCGCAAAATCTTCGCGACGCTGACTGGTGACCTAAGAGATCAGGGACCTACAGCTTAATGTGGGCTCTGAACCATGGGAGTATAGTTTGCGCACTACGATATCTCAGATTTTTAAAGTGATGTTTTAGGTTGTATCTACCATAACCGCGTCCTAGAACTAGTCATGCTACTTGGTCATATCGTGGAGAACAAAATTTCGACCTAGGATACGCACGAATGCTACGCCGCGCCATTGATATTGATACACAACACGGTTAGGTGTTAGCTTTAGCTTGGCTATCTTCAAAAAGGATTCGGTGAACGTAGGCAACACAAGTTGCACGTGAATAGTGTTGGTGGTTGTCCTAGTACTTCCCAACGAAATGAACCAATTTTTTCTCCCACGAGGATTGATCACTATGGGAGAGTAGATGAACAACCCCCCTTATGGGGGAGGCTCTTGTCCAACAATGGGATGTTGCGGGCTAATAATAATAATATAAAAGCTGAGTACGTTAAAGATAGAATCTAGATCTTTTTGGCATCAGCCAAGCACCCTTGACATAATAGTTATTTCAAAGAAAATTGAACAATTTTGTTTTTATAAGAGCTGTTTCTCCAAAATTGAACAAGTCCCCAACATACGTTCAACTAGTAAACCAAGCAAAATTGTGTAACCTAGTTTTGAGAGCTGCTACATTTGAATATCTGGCTAAAGAAATTCTTTCATTTCATTTCATAATCATGATCCTCGTTCGTACCGCTTGCGCAGTGTGGGGCAAAGCTAAGCTAGTTTGTGCAATGCACAACAGGGCCCGACTATGCGGGTTACTATGTTGGTGCGAAACCGTACTTAACCTGCCTGGTGTATGCGTGCGAAATCTTATTGCTTCTCTAGTGCAACCGTAATACGAGGAGTGCCATTAATTTGATCCCCAATGGCAAATGGAGACCGGGACCCAGTACCGACCACCCAGGGAATTAGAAAAATTTCCGACTCCTGGAGTGATTCGAACCGGGAAGATTCAGACTATTACATCCAAAGCCTGGCTGTGTTACCACTGAGCCACCCCAGTTTCTAAGAAATTATTACGCGTGTATAAAATAAAATACTTTAAAACGTTGGCTCAAATATCTCCCACGAGCCAAATGGTATTATGCTGGGTTTATATAAATTATCTTGCTAAACACATCAGTTACGTTATATATTGATGTTGTTTGCTAAACCTTGGTGGATTTTATATAAGATATATGACATGTCATAGAATTCGGACATCAACTTGGGTGACTTTTATTTCCATTGCTGCATAAATGTAGAGCTCCTAGATAAAAGTGAACAAGCCACCTTTGACTTAGAGATGGAATCTTTTAGTGGGACGTTCAGAAAATACTTTAGGTATCCTATTAAGAACGTTGATTGGAGACTTGGGAGACTTCCAGTTGTCGTTTTCACTCATGAACTGGCTGACCGGGATTGATTTCGTAAGAGCCGGCTGTACAGAATTTTCATTGAAGCATTTTCAATTTTATGAGTGTATTGCCAGATTCAAAGTATTCAGTCCGCCCCTGGTGTGTTTTACCTAAGCCGATTATGAATAGGATAAAACAGGAACTATTTTAGACGACTTCCACAGCGACATAAGAAATAGGTAAACCTGAACTACGCTTTTGCTGAAGCTCGTAATAAAACTTTATTACCTAAATACCAAACTGTACTTCTGAACAGGACGGGGGGCCGGGACAATTCGCCAAATGCCCAGAACGCCGACGAGGCCTGTAGTGCCGACTGCTGTTCGGAGACCATTTCGCCGACTGAAAGGCCAGAACGCCGTTCAGTGTTAACCAACGCTACACAGATTGGTAACTAAGCGTCGAAAACGAAAACGGTAAAATCTTGGCACGTCCATTACTATTACTGGTTTGTAATGAACACTTTGTCCAATCCGACCAAAACGTCGAAACGAGATCATGACCTAAACGGCGGCCATGTCCAAAACGCTCATATTAGAATGTGACTAAAACGACGAACTCTTGAACGGGTATTTAGTCGACCACAACTAAAACGGCGATATACGTAACTGTGTACATTTTAATAATGTACATTCAAATTCAAGTTGTCTGGTAGGATATAAGAAAAACTATTAATATGTTGTTAGTATCAAATACCTAGGGCGATGCACTACTGTTAACATGTGGAAAATATGAAATAATTTCCACATATCGTAGTTAAATTAAATAAATGTATCGTTAGTAAGAAGTTTTCAAGTAATAACAGTATTTTATTCTTTTAGGTAAGCAGGTGCAGTGTAGTGTACACGTATGAAAAAAGCACATCGCCGTATTTTGCAAAAAATCTTTCAAAAAGACAGTCTTATTTAATATTCCACTATTCTTGTACACAAAATAAATTCTAATAGAAAGGAATGTACCTACGTAAATTTTTCTGACATTTTAGGTCCACCCTGTATATGAATAAGTACTATTTTGATAGGAAGTTATGTTTACGTATGAATTAAATTGTAGCAGATTTAGTAGAAAATGTCCACTAAAAGATTAAACGCCCACAATTTGAAAAAAAGAAGATATGTTATTTCTCATTATGATCCATTATACCAGTGAAAATATAAACAGGCCTTTAAGGTTTAGTAACATTTCACGTTGAAGAGGAACAAAAAATAAGAAATTCCCTTTATATAACAAAGAAGGATAGATCTGCATAGACAAAAGCAGAACAGGTCGGAAACGGTTTATCGGTTACAATATACCGTATGCAGTATTTAACATATATCTTCCATGTTAATGGGTGTCTTTAAACATTCACTTAAATCATTAAATTTAGTTTCGATACAACAAAAGTATTTTGGATATTTTATAATTTTTAGTGATGAAAGGAATTTAAAAATAAATGAAGTGAGATTAGTCGTCATTTCAAAATTGTGTGCTGGGCTGCTTACTGTATGTTGAGTGCAGTAAATCGATAACCAATATTTAAATTAATAGTTCAGTACGAGCTATACTCGTTCTGTTAAAATGTACATGAATTTTTAAAACGGTCATTAGAACCTTCCGCGTCTGGCAGTGACAAGAATACAAAGAAAAAGAGATTGTCTAGCGAGGAATATCTCAAATATGGTTTTATCGCTATTTCTCAAAAACTTCAGTGCGTACTTTGTCGAGAAATGTTGTCAGAAGAAAGTATGAAACCAACGAAGCTATTTCGACATTTAATACCAAGCATTCAGATAAAAAAGAAAAGCCTGTGGAATTCTTTGAAAGAAGTTTCATGAAAAGTACCAATAAGTTCGAGATTGACTGGGCAAAAAGCGTTACTATATGCATCGATGGTGCAGAGGCTATGACAGGCTATCCATCGATCTTATTGTCAGATTAAAAAGGATAATGCCAAATGCTACATGGAGAAATTCTTGCATCAAAATTGTTACATTTTGAAATTGATAGTATTTTTAAAAATGATTCAAGTGGTAAATCCATCAAGGAAAAAGCGCTTGCGTTTGAAAGCTCCGGAAAAACGTCCAATATGTTAGCTTTAACGTTCCTGGGAAATTTTATTCCCAACTGATATCTTCTTGACACAAGTTCTTTCACTAAACTTTTACCTAGTAAAAGCAGGAACCTTCTCCTTTTGTCCAAGTAACGGATTTTTTGTTCTTTTCCTTTCTTCCTTTCCCTTTATGTCCCATAGCCATTTATGGCTGTGATGTCCAAGATATGACCCAAGATAACCCTTGCCCAACAATTAGAACTGCGAATGACAGCATACTGTTTTGCCATCTTATCAGTGGTATCAACTGCGCCCTTGGTATTGTTATAATGCAGTACAATATCAGGCTTATAACTATCATCCTTTCCAGCAACTACGTCATCAAAATGTTCCGCGGATAAAAGAACTACCGTTTTATTTGTCTTTGGTACATATGAAACCAAGGTATGTTTTTCGGTGAAGGCAAACATGCTAGATTTTTCAGGCTTATTTCGGAAGGGTAAAAGTTCCTTTGGAAGAAACGCTTTATTTTTACGAACCGTCCCACAGAGAGTTCTTTTGTAATAGCTTGTCAGCTAATGAAAGGCTCGTAAAAAAGTTGTCCCATGTAATTCTATGGCCACCCTTTACACATAAAACTAAATCAAGAACAACTAGTTCGCCCTGATTTTTTCGGGCACATTTTTAACTTTTCCTAAATAAACTTGCATGTTCATGGTGAACGCATTTGAGGAGTTTGCCAAAGCCCAAATTTTAATATTTATCTGACTTGCTCTTCATATAGAATCTGAATGAACAACGTCCTCGGAATGGCACTAACTGTTCGTCTACTGTCAGATTGAAGCAGGGTAATAAAGCGTTTTGCATTGCTCTATGAACATATCAAATATATCACGGATTGGGGCTAATTTGTCGTTGACTTTTCTTTCTTCACGTATCTCGAAATTATCAAATCTCATATATCCTGTCAAAAGTTGAACCCTGGTTCGAGACATGGTAGCAGGAGCAAGTGGTCGAAGAAAAGATTTATCAGTACACCACAAAAACACACCGGTTCATCGCTGGTCTTTATGGCGCCAAAAATTATAAGTAAACCAATATATGCCCGAATTTCAATTCGATCAGTATTTTTCCATGTTGGAGATTTTGTCGGATTCTCGGTGTTCCAAATTCTAATTCCCTCTTCTGCCTTACGGTTGGTTTCTATGACAATGGTATTTACCATATCATCGGTGATAAATAAACGAAACAATTCCTCTATTGCTGTAAACTGAGCTTTATCGGTAAGACCGAAATTTCGTTTTATGACGTTGCTAGCATCTCTGCGGCTTTTCTTCATGGGGGTGCTTGTTCCATTTCATTTTATTCTTTGCTGTATGGAAAGGTAGATTTTCTTCGGTTTGGCCCCCAGTTGTTTCTGATGGAGTATTGGCTACCGAATTATTCACGTTTCCATCGGTTTCTCCATCAATAACATCACGTACCACCTCGATCTCTTCTGGTTCAGAGTCACTATACCCACTGTCGATAGAATCCGGGAGGATAGCCTCCAAATCTTCTAATTCATCATCATCTTTTAAGCATGCCCTCAATTCAACTTCAGTGAGGTGGTTCGAATCTCTAAACCTTCTGTTCATGTTTGTTTAGTATTAAACACTCAAAAACGATAAAATAATCAATTATCTACATATATAGGAAACTGAGCACGTGCGATGCAAACGTCAGCTGTTAACTTTTTGAGGTTAGGATTGACTCAGAGAAAACGCATGCGTAGAATACCGTGTGGGGTACAGATGTACCCCACGCCACATTGTTTGTTCTGTGAGCAAATTTAATCAATTATAACCCAAATAACTCCAGGTATAATTCTGATTGCTTTTTATTAACAATGTAAAAAGTCATGAAGTACGAGTTTTATTGAAAAAAGAAGTTAGAGTCCAAAATGTGTGTTGGTATTACGAAGGTTAACGTAATAACAGCCACGGGCAAAATTTAGGATTTATAAAGAAACTTGATTTCTGGTCGACTTCAATTGGAAAAAAGAAGTTTGATTCATTCCAGTGCGTTCAAGAACTCATGGAAGACTTAGTTAAGGATGATAATATGATAAATTATGAGGACGTGTATGCAGATACGCAAGTTAGTTTGCATAATTTAAAACAACAGCTCATTGACCAATTCTCCAAAGAAATTCAAAACAGTTATGACAATCACAGGTGGATATTGAATCCGTTTTTAGACCATTCTATTGAACAAGCTGAAATTTCGACAAACTTTTTCAGTTGCAGTATCTTTTGTGTCAATCGTTTTGTAAAATGTCACAGACACATTCTGAATTGAAGTTACCATTTGACCGAAAACAGGGTGTTGCCAATGTTATTTGTGGTTCCGATTCCCAATTGTCAGATGTCACTGCACGAGGGCATCTGGAAACTTCACATAAAAACAAAACTGATAATTCTAAGCAATTTTAATTTCACAAGAATATTGTTACTGTAGACAATCCTGCATATTGTATATATTGAGCAAACCAAAGTTACATATTACATACTTTACGTTACATACAACTCATGTCATAAACGATGTATATTATACTCCCTGGGGGGTCGCGTCGCACGCTGTTAATAGTTATAGTAACTTTTTAAGTAAAATTAAAATTAATAGCATTTAAATACAGACCTCTAAAATGTTTTGAATGAGATGGCAAGGATTTTCAGTTTCTATATATAATCTAATAATAAATTATTTCATTTAAAAATCGTGTTTTATTACCAAATGTCATGTTTACCAGAAATGTAGTTGTTACTAATCAGTGAGCTACAATGAACTAGAATGTTTTCCTAAGAAACCTTGAACTAGTAGTGGCAATTATTAAATCCAACTGACATTTGTTCTTAGCGCTGTAAGCGCGCTTTATTGTTGACCGGATTCGCACATCATTTGCAGAAAGTCTTCGTTGCGAAACTAGAGAAAAATATTTAAGAAGTGGGTGCGTTCTTAGCGGGTGACCGAACAAGAGAAGTTTTGTTTCTATCACACAAGTAATTAATTGTTCACTAGACATATGCTTGCTTGTCGAAATTTTGAATTTTAAAAAGATATTTGTAATATCTTGTCAAGTCAAGTTTGCAACTACTAGAATACCTTCTATGGTAAGCATGTGCAGAAAATTTGTCAGTGCTTCTATGTCAGCGTTTCTCAATTTGTTTACCCTTATGCAATCTGTGACATAATATTCATGTCTTGGGGAACCCCTACATAAAGATTAATATGTCTTTGTATCATTATAAATAAAAAATACCTAATCATTTCTTGAAGTTTAGCAACATTTTTGGCATAGTTTCCAAATATTACTTTTAAATATTTTATTTTATCGACTATGTCAACACCTTATCTCTTAATTAGTACTTAGAACTCCCTAGAAAACAATTAAGATAAATTATTTTCTAAAATTGATAATTAGTTATTCCCGCATTTTCTAATGGAATCATTAAAATGGATTTAACATGAAACTTTAAAGCATAATTAAGAGAAATACTTGTTATGAGTATCCAAAGTGATTTTTTAAAAAGTCACTTGCAGCAAGCCTAGAAAAAAAGCTATTCCGTCTGCAGTCAGCTGTAATGAGCTTTGAATGACATTTACCTGTATGTAAAACTGTGTGACAGTTCAGGTAGTTAAAAATTTTGGCCCAACAAAATGTGAAAATGAACAAGTATTTCGTTGCAACTGATTTGTAATTTATTAAGGTAAGTAAATTA
>JABXWE010018851.1:0-18478 GCA_014611495.1 Limonius californicus
ATTAAATGGGAACTGTGTAATGTCAAATTAAAAACCGTAGCTGGTAATGAGCTAAATGTATTAGGTCAGGTTTATGTCAATGTTAGTACAGATGTTAAATACCCAGCTGTTAAATTACCATTGTTTATAATTAAAACCGAATCAATATATTGAAATACATGATAATAATCTGGGCAAGCACTAATAACTCAGTTTTCCATTCGCTGGAAACGATTCAAAATCGAGCAATACGAAACATATACAACTTACCACCACGAGATCACAGAATTGATATGTACAGGAATACAGACATATTACCTATAAAAGCAATCAGAGACCTGGAAATTGCTATGTTTACCCACAAAACAATTCATGCACAGAATACCTCTACAGCAAACCTCATCACAAATAGTCATATACATACTTACCAAACGAGAAACTGCAATAATCTCCATGTCGAACCCATAAGAACACAAAACTACGGAACAAACTCACTAAAACACAAAATGATTAAACTATATAACTCGCTACCGAACAACCTCAAAGAAGAAACCAACATGAATAAGTTCAAGAAAGAAGTTAGATTGTGGATCCAAACCACCTTATCGACCTATATTTAATGATACAAACAGGCTGAACACAACAGAGAAGACTGAATTTAAGAGAAAAATAGAAAACCGTTGTATGTTAGTAATATAGAATACGGTACCTATACCTATATATAATTAGATAATTAGATAGTATTAAGTAATATAGGATATAGTATATATAATTAGATAATACTAGGAAGTAAACACTGTAAAATCCAGTAACGAGCTTTGCTCTTGGATGTTTAAAATCGAAATAAATAAATAAATAAAAACTTACACATTTCACATTATTGCAAATAATAGAGTGATCATTCTAATTTTTTTTTATTTACTACTTCTGAATTAGAATACGTAGGTACGTAATTCGAACAAACGTCAAATGAACAAAAAAATTACTTATCCCTGACGCAGGTTTCGTTTTTACTACAGCATGCGTCAAGACTGCTCCTTTGCAAACATTTTTTTCTGCCGAAATTGTATTATGAAGTATGACGCAAATGCAGTTACAATGTGGTGAAAAGTGAACAGTTTACTTTGAATGCTGAACGTGAAGTGTAGTGCCTCCTGACAAGCAAGTGTTACAAAATATAACCTTCAAAATTAACAATTGTCCAGTGACAGGGAAAAATCCAACACTTTCCATACGCAAAAGTTTTGAGGGTAGCTTATAGGTGATTGAAATCTAGGAAAATTGGTCATTAAAATGCTAAGTCGTCAAGAAATATATATGTATTTGTAGTGTTTTGCGATTTGCTTTGTTGGAATTTAGGGCCTCCCTCCTGTTATTTAAGTCTTGTTACAAATTCAGAGTATAGCTTTAATTTCGCCTCTTATTCTCAGTCTGTAATTTAGAATATTTTTTGTTTTGTTTTCGGAAGTAGTGAAAATTAATACAGGCTGTTTGTGAAACCTTTTCAAGGTGTTGACAATGCATTCAATTTTTGACCTTAATTTTATATTTAAGAGCTTACAAACAGAACTTGTAATCATAACCTAATTTAGCAGCTTTTTTGACGACATAGTGCTTCATTCAGTGTCAATTATATTTTTTTAAATTCAAATTTTATGGACCTGTTTCATTGGAGTATCCAATGTCATCCGTTGCCGTTTACCGGGACTCTAGACACGGCGAACAAATAAAATCCACAAAATGGATAACGGTTATGACAGTTCATGACAGTTGTTTAAAACGAAGAGGTTAGGTTAAGAACTATTACTTGAACTATCGGGAAAACTATAAATTATTAAATTAAATTTGTTTCAGTAATAAGTAGTGCATATTTCTGTGGCGATTTTAATTATATCCAAGACAATGTTTGTGTTTTCCAAGTGTTTAAGGTTGTACACTTTAATTCCTATTAATTGAACATTTTAATATTCGGCCGTGCATTAAGTTATTTTGATTAAAAGCTTATCCCTGGAAAAATTAGAAGAGTGTGCTCTACAAATGTTAATTTTCAACAACTTATAATTTTGTGTAGCGTTGTGCCCCATGCTTTTCCCGCCTTTGTCCTTACAGCGCATGAGTTTTGTAGCGACATAACAACAAAGGTTATGTCATTGGCGGTAAATTACTTAAACAAATTTTATAATTAATAGAATACGTGTAACAATGAAGACGTATAAGTTACTATGTAAAAGACAAGAGCTTCAGTTAAAAGGAACGTTAAACGGTGGACAAAGTTTTCGGTGGAAAAAAGTATTAAAAGACGATGTAGAGCAATGGGTTGGCGTATTCAGTCGTCGAGTGTGGACTCTTCAACAACATGATGAATATATTGAATATCAAGTTCATGAAAGCGCTGCTACTGAAACACTAGAAAATATACCAAATAGTCAAGAGTATGACAAAATGTTGCGAGATTATTTTCAGCTGGATTTAATAAAATTGGAAGAATATTATCCCAAATGGTCAGAAAAAGACCCCTACTTTAAAAAGGCAGCAGAACAGTTTTATGGTGTTAGAATTTTGCAACAGGAACCCACAGAAAATATTTTTTCTTTTATTTGCTCTCAAAATAATCATATTTCCCGAATATCGAGCATGGTAGAGAAATTAGCAACATTTTACGGCTCTAAAATATGTGATGTAGATGATATACCATATCACAGTTTTCCTAAGGTTGAGGATTTAGCAAAGCCAGAAGTTGAACAAAAATTACGGCAAAATGGATTTGGGTATAGAGCCAAATATATTTGCAAAGCAGCTCAACAAATTGTGGATCAAGGTGGAGAATTATGGTTGGAAAAATTGAAGCAAATGGATTACCCAGAAGCCAAAATAAAATTGATAAGTTTAACTGGAATTGGACCTAAAGTAGCAGATTGCATTTGTTTAATGTCACTAGGTCATTTACAAGCAATTCCTGTGGACACGCATATGTATCAGATTGCTGCACGACTGTACATGCCTAAACTGGCTAAGCAAAAAACAGTCACAGAAAAAATTTATAATGAAATCGGTGACCATTTTAGAGACCTCTATGGTTCTTTAGCTGGGTGGGCACATACAGTATTATTTTGTGCAGACTTAAAAAAATTCAAGTTAGTAGAAAACAACGAACATGATGATACCAGGAAATATAGTAATAAGCGACAAAAAAAATAACATTAAGTAATGTGTTTGTAATTAAATATGATTTGTTCTGTATTTTTCCGTAAATAATATTTGGTTGTACATAAATACGAAATTGTTGCAATACTTACCGTTTCAAGTTCAACTCTGTACTTTTGTAAAGTGTAAATGTTGTAGTCTTCACGTTTCATGATGTTTTCCAATTGATTTACACGTAATCTTAGCATATTTTCATCAACTTGCCGTTGCTGCGAGTTTTGCTTTGCAGTTGCTGCTTGTTTCATTCCGCCTTCAAAACTGAGGACCTCATTTTGGAGTTTGTCTCGTATAACCTCCATTTGTGAATTATCTGACTGGATAGCAGATGAAAGACGACGCATCTCGTCCTCGATGTGGTTCACTTGAGAGTTTAGCATTTGTTTAACCTGCACAATTAAACAGTTTTATTTTTACTAAAATAGTAGAAAGGGTTTTAATACAAAATACCAGTATTCTTATTATGATTTTGAGACGTTCAATAAAAATTATAATGTTTTTGCAACCGTGCTAGTGTTTTATTGTTAACGGGAATTTTGGTGAATAATTTTTTTGTTATATTGTGTTAATACAAATATGATAGGGTACGCCTGGTCTTATTGAAATGACAATTGCTGATCTCTAACATTTCTGTTTTCTGTTATTCAGATTACATTCTATGTAAAACAAAATGCTGTTTAAATAATTAAAACATTTTGTATATAAGCCGAGTCAAACTATGTGCCATTTTCTTTAGTGGCTTTATTATTAGGATGTTCGATATGAGTGTATTTCAAAGGGCGATCTACAGCTTGGTTTAATTTTTCTGCGACGTCAAACGTCAAGGTAATGATTTATATTTTTTATTCAATTTTAAATGGAACAGTACAATTTTTTGGGATAAACGAAGCTGTAAAATGTTTGTAAAATGATTAATATTTTCTTTAATTTGGTGTGGTGTGGTGGTGAAATTTTTGCTGCTAGGTTGTAAGGCGCCCTTTGAAACATACTCGTGCTGAATAAGATACCAATAGCAAAGCAGCTAAAAAAGGTATATAGTTTTACTCAGGCTATAGATTTACACCAATTGATTGAATAATTTTATTCAAAATGCAAAAAAGTAATATACACAACTCGAACAATTACATATTTTAAAACTCGGTTATAAATTAATAAATTTAATTAATATTAACTATAAATGGTTTGTTAAAAAGTAGTAATCCTGAAAGCTACATGTTCTTTTGCAGGTGCCTTTCCAACTAATGGAAGTTTTCTATCATCAAAAAGGCTAGTTGCTCTCGGAGTCCTTGTTTGTGTTGTATTTCTATGCCATCACGGTTTGCTTCTCCAACTTCTCTTCCACCACCTTTGCTTCCCACATTGTGTTTTTATAGTAATTCTTAACTAACATGTTTTAGTAAGTGTTCCTTTTATTCGAATTTCCTTTTTCTAATTGTTTGCATATTTTTCTTTTCTGTATAATATTTCCTCATTGCCGCACTGCTCAGCTAATGATATTCTTAACATTTTCCGCAATATACACCTATTGAAAATTTACAATCTTTGTGTTCTTTAGTGTCCATGTCTTTGAGATTGTACAGTAATGTTGCTGGTATATAAAAATGAACTACTCTTGCTCTCGGTTTAATACTTAGTGAGGATAACAATATTAAATTCATTTTTCTGAATCCTTGAATTTGTCCTGAATTAAACAGCATCCGTGTCTTACACCACTTTTAATTTCATTCTCTGTATTTTTTCATTCTCCATTTTGTATTTGCCTTCTCTGTCAAACGCCTTCTCATTGTCTATAAAACTTATGATCGCTTCTTTCTATGAACGTTTTTGCATTTCTGTATTGGAGCTTTTAATATAAATATGACATTCCTTGTTCCTAACACCAGATCTAAATTCAAACTTAATAGTCTTGACTCATTGCCACATTTTTGTTTATCATTTCATGAATTACACTTTACAACAGTTATACTGCTTGCTGCGTGGGACGTATTGTATGAAATACCTTACACATTTTTCTGTAATTTTTCTGGGAGAGGGTTGTAAAGGTGGATTTCAAATACTATCTTGGTATTATTCCCATGTCGTACCTATATTGTGTGTCTTTAATAAAGTAATTATATTTTCCTCTTCTACAATTTTCAGATTATTAGTGGTCTTGGAGATTTCCTGTTCTTTTGTTGTTCTTATTCGTTATAGTACATTTTTTTTTTGTGTATTGTTAAAGGTCCTTTTTTCATGTTTTAGTCCAGTCTATCATCTAAGAATAGTTGCATGCAGGGGAGGGTGGGCCACAATGAGACAAATAATATTATTTTTTTAAAATAATGTGTGGGCCACAATAGGAGTAGCAAAAGTAATTGAGAAAATATCATAAACTAATGATTTCTAAATGTTTTTATAAATATAATATCCCGAAATATAATCAAGATAAATAAAAAAATTCTAAAAAGTAATAATCGTTTAAAGGTATAGTAAATATAGTTAATTTTAAAAATTTTATCTTATTATTCAAGGCATTTTTAAAAAGTACAAATTAATTTCAAATCTGAAAAGATTGTGGTCAATAAATTATGTATTTATTTCAGTGCAAATTATTATCATTTGTTCTTTCTGCACCAATGCAAAGTACATTTGGCAACACAGTAGCTCACTATTAAAAGGAATTAGTAAATATTTCAGTTATTATAAATGTATTTAATTAATTTAAATTATTGTTTACACAACAATTGCAAACACTTACAAATCAGAATTAAATGGAAAAATATTACTATTAATAATTCATTAATCATTTAAAAATTTCGTTGTTTCTCATAAAACAATTCAATTTTAATTTTAGTACATTCATATTCTTATTTCTATAAATCAACGAGTAGAAAAAAACAATATATTTTGTTTAATTTTGGTATTCAAAGATAAACTTCTGGGCCAATGAGATGTGTTTCATTGTAGCTGAGTACAAACTGTCCGATTGTGGCTCAAGCATCAAAATTGCGGGATTCAGTTCATTAAGCTTTACTTCTATCGATTTAAAATCAAACATATATAAGAGAAGCTGACTAAGTAAATATATGTTAGCCACATATAATACTTGCCAATATAATCAAGCTTGTAGAAGGAATTAAATAGTTTAAACGTTAGTATTGGAAAACAAAGTTACAGCGCATTTTACACTATGTGAGCAAGTAACCTCTTTCAAAAATTGTTTTTGGGTAGACATTAAGCTAATTCCATCACACTTACAGTGCAATACTCTTATGGCAAAGAAATAATAAAATAATTCAAATGTTCCACTGTGGCCCACCCTCCCCTATTTCTTCAATACGTCTTTCTGTCTAAGTGTGTTAGAATATTGTTTCCGTAGTTCATCAAAGTTTTTTGTTTTCTTTTATTTTTATCTGTTTATTGCCATCATCTTTTTTATTTACATGTGTAGGATAAAAGAATCGTGTTTTTCCTAAAATTTTCCATTTCTTCAAATTTGTCAGTTAACTACATTTTTTTCGAATAAAATTCCTGTCTTATATCTCTTCTACTTCTGCCGTACTCTGTTTTACTTTCTTCTTATATTAGCTTCCTGGTGGTACATGACCTTCCCTTATCTTAGCACAATCGCAGATAACTAGTGTTATATCACATTTTTTGGGAGTTTTCATCAGTTGTTCCAAATTTTCATATAAAAGGGGCCTCGAGGTCGCAGTGAAATGTGGCCGATCGACTGGGGTGTTCGAATCCCGACTGGGGCGACCTCTCTTATAATGTTTGCAAGTTTTTCTGATTGATTTAATCCTCTAACATTCATTGTTTCAAAAAAATGTATTAATGTCTGAACACAACTCCGGGAATATCTTTGTATCCCTGTCTAATCTAAGCAATGCTGGTAATTTGAGACCATTAATTAATTGATTTCCAATTCTGTACGAGAACTAGGGATTATAATAGCAGTGCAGTTCGTCTATTAAATGGGCCAGACGGAATTCATTATTCATGTCCGACACTATAGTATTGAAAGATTCTGCACCTCTCTGACTAGGCTTTCCACAGGTGCTTCTATATTTTGCATGTCGAGAAAGCTGTCACACAGCCACTATCTGGGAACGTACCGTGTTGGTGTACTATTCTAGCTTCCCACATACATTATATCTACTAGTAACGAAAAGATACTTACGATATCGAAACTCTTTACAAGTAATATTTTATATACCCAAAATATTAACAACCCGAATTGTATTACTTTTTAGAACCCTGTAAAAATGTTATAACCCTGTAAGAATATTATGACATTTTCACTTTATAACTAGAATTTTAGGACATGGAAGACCTGTAATATTAAGAAATTTGAAGTAGTTACCTCATTTTCATCAGCCAGTGCCTTTTCAAGTTCAACTATTTTTTCCTCTCTGGCTACTTTGTCTTCGTCAGTGTATTGACCTTCCAGTTTGTCAAGTTTAGTTTGCATTTGACTTATTCTGAAATCCTGGAACAAAAGAGTTAAATATTCGATTATAGGCGCACGAAATATCACTTACCAAGCTGTAATTGATTTCTTTTTGTGCCTGCAAATTATTGTTCACATCTTTCACATGTTTTTTTAATAGACTAATGGCTGTCTCGCAACCACTTATCGCCATTTCTTTAAGTTTTGCAGCATTTTTTAGGTCACTCATATTTTGTTGGGTTCTAAACAGTACCCCCTGTATTTTGTCTATTTCTGCAGTTAAAACTCGGTTTTGACATTGCTCTCTTTCAAGTATATGTTCAAGCCTTCTAGCTCTATCTGCCGCAGACATAGTACTGTTTTTGACGTCGTTAAGTTTTTTCTTTAAATTATTCACTTCCATTTCCAACTGCTTAATTTTATTTTCTTTAGTAGTAATATCTTTTGTAAGATTTCGCCCTCTGCCTCTTTCTTTTTCCAGGAAATTCGCCGTCGATATTAGAGTACGCTTTAGTGAACTTGCCTTAAAGAAAGATTTAATAAAAACATTTTTTAAAAAATATAGTTAGGTATCAAATACCTCACTGTTTAATGCAAGGACATATTGAATCAATTCGTTAAGTTCTCTACGCATCTTGGAACCATTAATATTTAATTCTTCGATTTGTTGCTCTATTTCTTTATTGTTGTTAATTTCATTGTTGAGAAAGTTGTTTTGTTCTTCCAGCTTTTCTTGCTGTTCAGTTGCCAAGTCCTGCACCATAGACATTTCTTGAATTGCATGTTCTATTGCATTGTCACGGTGCCGTAGGTTTTTAATTGCTTCTTGCCACTGATTTGTAAGGGCTGATCTCTCATCTTTTAGTTGTTTAAAAACTTTTTCTGAAATTGTTTGCATTAGTTTGTATAACTTTCTTTAGAGGTTGTCCTAATTTTAATACACGTGTTTGTTTGTGTTTTTATAATTAAAAGTAGGTGGTTTTTAAATATATGCGAATGTATTGCAGTACAGCTACGCTGGCTGCTATACATTAAAGCAGACAGAAAGTGCTTCAGATTTTGCTTCTAAGCCGATATCTCCCCCATTGTTGAAAATAATTCTACTAAACTATATTTTATTGATAAATGGAACATAAATCTTGATATGGAGGTAAAAAATATAGTTGAATTTCGGCTAAGTATTTTTAAAATACTTCTTCTATTTTTGATTACATAAGGTTTGTTGACAGTAGATTGAAAAGTAAGGGAAGATTTACCTGGAGGACAAAACCTGATACACTGTGTATATAGCACATTCAGATTGAATAAGGCCAATAGTCGCACTTATAGAAAAAATGCACGCATGTAAGCTAACACAAATAGTAGAAACACATTCATAAAAGGTAATGGTATTTGGTAGACCTTTTTGATATAAAATAAATACTTTTTACTTTATCATTGTAAGCACTTTATTATTTTATATGCACTAAATAGCAATGCTTACAAACATGTAAATTTTCTACAAGAACGGCCATAAGTTAATGCATCTTTATATTACCCATTCTTTCTAATACTAGCTCATTGTTAGCTAAATCTGCAATTAATTTTGCCAGCGTTTGATTTCTTTTAATTGCTTCCTCTTGCAAATTCTGTCTCTTAGTTTCCAGTTCTTTTGCTTTTTTCTCGTCTTCTCGAGAAAACTTCTTCAGAAGTTCATTATCTTCATCTCTTTTATTTAGCGATTCTTCCCAAGCCAACAAAGCTTCATTGTCCCAGCTTGTTTCAGACTTCATTTTCTCCATTTTGCACATCCCTCTATCCAAATCTCCTTTTTTGCTAGTAATTCGCGAGTCAATGTCTTGCATTATTTTCTCTGTGTGTCGCATATCTTGTAGAACACCCTCTTTTTCTGCTTGTGTTAGGAGAAATTTGTGCTCTTGTGTATCTAGGTGCTGCTGGTATGTTGTAATCAGATTCTGAAATAAAATAACAGTTTATAAAGCATAAATGAATTTAGAAAGTAAATTTCGAGTAGATATTTATTACAGCTGGATTATTTTGTAATTAATGTAATTTTCTAAATTGTATAAACACTGATGTAGGTTACTGTTGTTTGCATTGTTGCTTTATTGTCTTCAGGGCCCCTTGTAGCAGGAGGAAATGCGTGTTGAACACAGGCGGCCGATTAGATTTTTTTACTATCAATTATTTGGTTACTACTACTTGTCAATCGTAGCACCGCCATCTCGCGATATTTTTTCATACTTTAAATAATACCCTGGTATTTAAGGTAGTACGAGTACATTTATAATATATTTATTAACATTTTTGCCTTTCATCAGACCACATTAGTATCAGATATTAAGAAGAAGGGTTTAAAATATCTATTAACTTTCCTTTTCAGATTGAAAACAATTTCTGCTTCATATGAGGTTTGACAAACGTGTAAATGCGAGTGAAAGTCCTGAGATGGGGTAAATAAGAGGATTATACTTTGAGAAATTTTGAAAAATTATAAATAATTCAATTCTGAAGACTAAGTTTTGAATTAATATAGTACCAGAGAAAGTTGGCTAATTCCATTTCTGATTTCATATTTCTTGAAAGGTTTAGGCTTGCTATTTGATTGCCTAAATCTTTCTATGTAAAAATTAAAATATTAAGACATTAAGGTATTGGGCATGACTTCCTCCATACATTTTAATACATTTCTTTTTGGCACCACAACTCTTCAAAGAGCCTTGGCTCGCTCCACAACTTCTGCCAATCCTTTCTTTCATCAGTTTTCCCTCTTCATCTTCGTACTCCAATTAGTGTTAAAGCCTCTAGCCACCTCTTTCTAGGCCTTCCTCTTAAGCGTCTTCCTCCGGTTCTTTTTCTAAAGCTGTTTTGGGTGCTCTACCTTGTTGCATTCTATGCATGTGTCCCAACCATGCTATCCTATGGCTTTTTTTTATTGCCACAATATCAGGTTCTTTGCATAGTTGTTTCAATTCATGATTCATGCGTATCCTCCGAACACCAGCATCATTTGTAGATCCAAACATTTTCCTTAGAATTTTTCTTTCCTCTTCTACATTTTAAGTTTCATTAAAATCGGATAAGCTATTTCTGAGCGATTGAAAATTTCAAAAATTTCTGCATGACCTCGAAGAATATGAAAAAAATTATTCGGATTTTTGACAGGTCATAAAATTTAATCAGAATTCTTAGTGCCATGCTAGAAAAATTTTTTATTTAAAAAATGAGGAAGTTGTCGTTTTTCCAATATATTTATTATTATTATAGAGGGTGATTCATTAGCCTGTTTACAAGTTTTGGCAATGAAAACTAGATGTAACTTCATGAAGAAATGTTCGTATGAATGTTGGTTCTATCTTTCTTTGTTAAGAAGTTATAGGGTTTTTAAAATAATTATCCCTTTGAACACTAATGAGTACTCATATTTTAAGAAAATCAAAAACATTTATTGTTACAAACAGAAAGCAACATTGAGACTACAGTAAACGTTGAAAAATTAGTCCATTCTCCTGAATACACAACTGGCAACGACGAACTAAACTCTCTTGCACGCGTAATAAATTCATATTATTTCTAATATGAGTTTCAGCATCTTGAATCCTCTGCAATAATTGATGACGATCATTTATTTCCACGGCATAAACATGTTGCTTGAAGTGACCCCCATTAATAAAAATTGCAAGGATTTAGTCGGGCGATCTAGGTGACCGTGGTATAGGACCTCCGTTACCAGTACATTTATTTGGAAAATGAATATGCAGCCATTCGGTCACTTGTCTTCCTCGGTGAGGCTCAGCCCCGCCATGCTGATACCACATATCTTGCATCAGGTGGAATGGAACGTCTCCCAGAAGATTAAAAAATGTGTTGATTAAAAAGTTATGGCACCTGTCTGCATTTAAAGTTCCATATCAAATGCATTACAAATGGTGTTCTGATTCATTGCTAAGTACAACTTTTAACAAACCGTGACAGAAACTTTAGACATAAACAAACTATTTTTGACAGGTGATTATTTTTTACTAACTTTTGTTATGCTAAACCATGGCTACTGCGTTTTTTCAACTTAATTTAGTGTTCAAGGAGATAATTATTTTGAAAACCCTAGAACTTCTTAACAAGGAAAGATAGAATCTGCATTCATATGAACATTTCTACATGAAATTATATCTAGTTTTCATTGCCAAAGTATGTAAAGATGCTAATGAATCACCCTGTATATTAAATAATAAACTTTTTGTGTATACCAGGATGATTATGTTCTATTAAATAAGTTAAAGTTTATGTCAATTGTCTTTATGATAATCGGACGTTAAAGTTCGAATTTGCAACAATGTATAGTGATATCTATCTTGAAGTTGTAAACTTCCACAGAAAATTGCTCTCGTTATAAGACAGCAATTTTAAAATTGCTACTTGTCTTTGCGAGTAAGTACTACTTAGAAAAACTTAACTTCCACATACGGTGCCAAATGTTTTAATAACGTTATTTTATAATAATATGTCTTCCATATGGTTTCTTAATAATTGAGCGAACCGCTTCGCTTTTTCCATACGTTCAGCAATAGTTTCTATACAGGTTGGTTTGAATAACAGAAGCAATCCTATATTTTCTTATAATATTATTGAAAATACTGCACCAAATATAATAGATAATTGTATTGATAATTCCTATATGTTGTTTGTAACAGATTTTAGGTTAATCAATAATGATTATTTTGCTTCTTTAAACACCCCCCTGTTTGGAAAATTATTTAAAATGTTTTTTATTTGTTTATTTGCAAATTAACTTGTAAACATTCAGTATATTATTTTAGAACTTAAAAACCGAAAAGAAATACCAAAATTGATTTCTATTTTTTTTTTGTTGGCCTTTAATAGTGATTTATAGAAGTGTTTTTACTCTCTCCGTGTTTCGGAGCCCACTTTAAGCTGTCCTCTATGTCGGTGCCAATTTAAAAGCGTAGCACAGGCATAGGAAGAAGATTGCTACGTCTTCTAAGAGAAGAAAGAAGAAAAATAGTGATTCTGCTTAAAACCTAGAAAATAAAAACTGAAATATTTCATTGACTTTAAAATAGAAATTGAACAAACAGGCGATGTTCCATTTAAAATTCAAAAGTAAGTATTATTTCCCATTAAACGGGAAGTCCATTAAACTAAATTTGAAATAGAAAATGGCCTTAAAATATACCAGATCTTTTTCCATCTAGTTTATTTTAAAACTACAAATAAAAAAGTTAGTTATGGTGAAAAAGTTGTAATGGGCACCCAGTATATGAAAATGCTGAAATAAATCGTAGCTAAGCACATAAGTGGAATTGAAATACTCACCTGATTTTCTAAATTTTGTTGTTTGACAAATTTTAAATGATTTTCAATAGAACTGTAACGCGTCTCTTCAGTTTCATAAACTTGTGTGGCTTTAGCTTTTTGAAACATAAGTCTTTCAACTTCATCCTGCAAAGCCTTATTTTCATTATTTGCTATGGGGACATGCATACCAGTTGTCCAGCCCATTCTTCGCAATATATCATCCACACTCGAATCCATCTTTAAGTTATTAACTTGACAAGAGAAATTAGTAAATCAACGTGTATAAAATTGATAAAGGTGACACTGTCATAATGACAGAGGAACATCAAATTTGTTTGTTTGTTTGTTTACTTGTTTGCTGTTGGTTGTCATGGAAGTGGAGAGCATGCATGTGCCTGGCCCCCTGTGCTAAATTTGGAAGGAGCATGTGCGGTAGAATCAACAGTTTAGATTTAAAAATAGACAGTACTATTTTTAAGTATTTCATGTTTCTACAAGGTAAGCTGATGTAAAACTTAAAAAAATCACTTTAATTAATATCAAATAAATTTGTTACACTCTTAAACAGGCCCAAATGTTGTAGGAAATCAATATATTTGTAATTATTGTACACAATGGAGATATCACTGCTATCATGTCCTGTGTGTCTAAAACCGCATTTTCAAGGCGTTGATGCTTTACGATCCAGTTTAATAAGTGTAGCAACAACCCATATCTCGTGTCCTGTGTGCAGCGAACTTTTCTTGGGACTCGATAAACTTACCATTCATTTGTTTTCTCACATCTCTAACAATAGAGGTACGCCAGAATTAACTTTTCAAGGAAACAAACCTGAAGATAACAAAATGATCACTCAAAATTATTTAAATAAAGAAACCGTTGATACTATACAGGATGTTGACATGATTGATAAAAATATTGTTGAATTGTCTTCCATAGAAGAAAAACAGGCTGAAATAAAATCAGAAAAGAAACACACAATCTGTGATATTTGTAATTTTCATTTTTCTGACGAAACTATTTTGGATTTGCACCAAAAACTGTTGCATCAAACGTCTCCGGATACAAAAACAGGCAAGTACAATTACCACTGTCACCTATGCAGTAAACAGTTTAAACTGCGTGGGAGCCTCATGGTGCATTTGCGAGTTGCACATTTTGGATTTGTTCAAAGTAATAATAGAAATGCTTGTAATCATAGCAATAATTCAGTCTCTATTGACACAAATACTGATCATCAAGAGAAACAGCTAAATGGGGACGATACAGACATTCGAGATGGTGTTAACATGGAAGAGCAACCTGTTAATGAAGACAGAAAAATATTTGTTGTGCCCATCCAACATCCTTCCATGCCATTAGAAAAGCGGAAAATTCACAGTGTTAGTTCTAAACTTCAAGACAATAAACAGTGGGAATGTGAAGTGTGCCTAAAATTATTTACAACTAAATATTTTTTAAAGAAACATAAACGTCTACACACTGGTTAGTAGGTATGTAATTATATTTTATAACAAATTAAATTTTCCTTTGATGTGCATTACAGGAGAAATGCCTTATTATTGTTCTCAGTGCAATAAATACTTTACATTTCAACAGTCCTATCATAAGCATATGTTGTATCATTCCGATGAGAAACCACACATTTGCTCAGAATGTGGTAGAGCATTTAAAGAGTTGTCTACCCTTCACAACCATGAAAGAATTCACTCAGGAGAGAGGCCATTCTCTTGTGAAACTTGTGGTAAGTTGATGTGCTGTATAAATGGGGAGTGCATGTTGTGATAATTCTTCTGTGTTAATTTAGTATTAAAGCTTATCAAAGAAGAATTTTCAAAGCAATAACCAACACTAATCGTTTATTTTTTTTTAATAAGTAATATAGGGAGAACTACTTTTTATTATTTGTCCAGCCATACTTGTTTTTATACTTCAAAAACTATATTAACATCAAGCTAACAGGTGTAAGGATGATCACCCTTTTTGTAAGTATGAATATAACATTTTGAACCTTGAGCATTGCAAAATGTCTGACATCCCTGTAAGTAAATACCTTAAATGTAACGATTTTATTTCAGGCAAATGTTTTCGACAGAGAGTGTCTTATCTAGTGCACCGCCGAATCCATACCGGAGCCATGCCTTACAAATGTACAGCATGCAACAAAAGCTTTAGATACAAAGTAAGCCAGCGATCTCATAAATGTCCTGTTAGTCCACCCGGCTGTGTAGTCAGAACACCTGATTTAGTGGAAAAACTAATACAGAACCAAAAAGTCAATGATGTCAGTATTTCAGACCAAACTGTTACTCAGAATACGCGTAACAGTTTCAGTATAAGCAGTGAAGATTTAAACTCTGCCATGCAAAATGAAAATGTTAATCATATTAATATTGATAATACTATGGACAGTTTTTGTTTCTTGCAACAAAACTTATGTGTTAATGTTCAGAACAGTTCGAATATGAATGTAGCTGATAATAATTTACTAGGAAATGAAATTATCGACAAAACACAGAAAGAATTGAATAAAAATGTTGAATCAGCATGTGATAAGAACCCTGTCATGAGTGTTCCTTCAACTACATTGAAATTAGATGAAAATGACCAAGAATTTGTAGATTTGAGTTCTAATAATGTTGGTAAGTCATTTGTAATCTCTGCAGTACATAGATTGTTTATTTTTTTTGTATGGGGTGATCTAATAGTTGGTTATTGCCGTAGGAGATAATTCATACAACTTGGGAATACAAAATGTTAATATACCCTTTTCTTTAAAATCATTTACGGTTTACATCTAGTTATTTTAAAAAGCTAGACCACAAAGAATCAAAATAAGCTACTGTCTTCACTTTTTATCTTTTTATAGAAGTGTCACAGGCAATAATAAAACAGCTGATGAAAGTTGTGTGAATTTATGTAGCTGCTTTTTTTTCTATACAACCCTACACGTTTTATTTCACTTGTCTTTTAGTGTAGATTTCTAGTATAACTCCGTGTATACTATTAATGTTTTAAATCAAGAATTATTTATATCTTAGGCCTGTATGACATGGCACAGAATTGTGTACAAAATTTTGTTCAAAGTGTTTTTAGAAAATTGTGTGTCGTATCATACAGCAAAATTTTGTACAAAATTCTGTAGATTCATGTTCTAAAACCTACAGAATTTTGTACAAAGTCGGCGACACATCGATGCGCAAACGAGCTATTTTTAGTATTTATTAACAATCACAGAGGGCAGAGAAGAATGTTTACCCCGCCTGCCGGCACTCCACGCACTTTCTCTTGTCTCGCTCGCGTTCTTTATTGCTACAGCTTGTTTGCTTTGTCGTGCGTTCATGTAAAATAAATAAATAAGGGCGCTACGAACTTATGCATCACCCTAATATTATAAAATCTTGTTAGAATTCTACTTTATCGTCAGTCACATGACTATTTTGACAGTTTTCTCACAGATGTCAACATCATTTGTACCTATTTGTGCATGCGTGTAATACGTGTTTTGTAGAATTATGTACATAATTCTGTGCCGTGTCATAAAGGCCTTAATAACAGTTAAGTGTCAGGCACAGGCGTATGAACATTTTTTACTCCAAATTGTATGAATAAGCATCCCCTACAGTTATGACCATACTTTTAGATCATCCTGTATATGTCCTTAGTGTGTCTTCTTGGTTATGAAAAGAAATTTCTTGTGAAGAAAAGAATGTAGTGTTAATGTTTAATAGTACCGTAATATGGTGCGAAGTCGGACAATTTTCGGGGTTTTTTGTTAATAACGTTTACCCTGCTGGTGCTAAAAATGTCAAAAAAATAATTTAAGTATCCTTATCTCTCTAATCAACGATAAAAAAATGTATAAAATGTTAACCGTACTACTTTTATTTTTTTGATAAAGACTGTCCGCATTCGCCCCTACATGTGGGGTGAACACGGACACCCATTTATTTCGCTGGAAAACGTTTCTTCGGCCGTCCTAAGGGGCGAACGCGGACCAAAAAATTAATAATAATACATTTAAACAGAGAATTGGATCATTTAGAGCAAAAATAACACAACATTTTTGTTTAAAAAGTTTTATTTACCAAAATTAAAATTAAAACTGTAAATTTTACAACACGTTGAAAAAATAAAGAGTAAACTCTGCAAACTTTACAAAACATTTTTATAATAAAAAATACAAAGCTCTAGAAAAAGCAAAACAATAAACTTTAAGAAGGAACTCGGTAAAATCATTCTATTCTTAGATTATTATATTTTAATAAAGTGGGAAATGGGAATCTTCCGCGCCGCAAAGTTTTAACGTCATGAAGAATCATAAAAATTTGCGAGCTGTCTACTTCGCTTTGGTCCTTAATATCTGGATATATAAAATATACACCAATTTTCTCAGAGTTTTGCTTTCTTAAGAAACTAACATAATACAGTTTTTTGTTTTTATCGATCACTTCAGTTACACACCCAACATAACGCTTATATTGTTTGGGCATGAAAACCTAACTAACAAGAAGTTTCCGTTTGTATAACGTCAAAATCACTTCTTACAGTGTCCTCTTCGGATATGTTCAACACCTGTTGTTCAAGCCCCAAGTCTTCTTCAACATCTGAAACAACTTCTTGCTCCCCATCACTGCTGCTTTCTAAGTTGATATTTTCATTTTCAGTGATTGTGCCACTGGATGTCTGAGCAAAATCTTTCCATTTTATTCCTTTACCAGGTGCTACATTCAAATTTTTGCCTCGTTTTTGTCGGGTTTCTGTGGTCGTTGCCAACCTGCTTTTATTTAGAAAATCTTGTAAAGTTTTTGCCCAGAGGTTTTCATTTTCTGTTTGATCTTCTTTTTCGACATCTGGAATTTTTTTTTAAACTGCATCTGGGGTAAGCGGGGCAATCCCGCATGCTCGGAAACCTGCCCTTATGTTATTTTCTAAATTTTGAACGTTCTCAATAGCTTTCCGGAACAGTTTAGGAAAATCCGATTTGAGTACACATTCCCTATTTTTCATTTTCCACTCTAACAGAATGGCACGCCAAGATTTCTTAAGTGGTGCGAAAAATGCTACATCCAAAGGCTGAAACAAGTGTGTTGCATTTGGAGGAAGCAACACAAAATGAATGTTATTTTGTTCGCAGCATTCTAGAACGTGAATTGAAATGTGGCACGCCAAGTTGTCTCCAAAGAGCACTTTCTTTCGTGGGAAGTTTTTAAAATAAGGGAGGAGAATCTTGTCAAACCAATCCTCAAATGTTGAGGTGTCAAACCAGCCTGACTTGGTTCGGTTGTACGTCGTGCCCTCCGGCCCTCCCTCTACCCAAGTCGGATATAAGTGCACAGCTTTATACACTACATATGGTGGCAATAGGTGCCCCGCTGCAGTTACTGCCATCATAACTGAAATGCTTGATTTGCTGGAATCTATTATCATTTCCACCATTTGAGATCCCCGGCAGCATAGGACTTTTTGTCTTCCTGGGTCATCCGTGAGATTAGTCTCATCGTAGTTGACTAAGTGGGTGGGTTTGACATTTTCCAGGGTCCCTTCTAA
>JABXWE010018852.1:0-26725 GCA_014611495.1 Limonius californicus
TATATATATATATATATATATATATATATATTGCTATGGTATTATAATGGCGGGGTTTAAATGCTAATTGGGATTCACCTTTGTATCGCCGTCGGGAGAAGACGTGTTTCCATGACAAAATAATATCTTTCTCCGCCGGTCAACGAGTACTAAATTTTTAAAATTAGAGTTGACTTTTGTTTTTTTGTTGATTATGGAAGAAATGTCATTAAATTGTAAGATTAAAAAGACAGAATATACCATCATAAAACAAAATGTGAGTTTTAATCGGCGTTAAATGAAAATGGAAAAGTACTGCATGTCGGGAAGAGACGGCAGAGCACGGAAAGCAGAACCAGCCAGGAGGAGAGGTGTGCAGTCTGTATACTTATGGAGTAACAGTCCAGGGGCGTTTTTGCAGGCCTAACATCTGTGAAAAGGTTGGTGCAGTTTAAAAAAGAACTAATTTCGATGATAGTAAAGCATAGTAAAAATTTGCGCGTGTTGTTGTTTTTGTTGTCAAAAGCTTTTTTCTCAATTTTTTGTACGAAACGAGGCCGCGAGTGGAACCCTGAGATTAACAGGTTTGTGCTTGAGCTGGTCGTAATAAGTTGTATTTTTTACCATGACTTTTATTACACAGCAACTTTTTGTCGCTGCCAACGTGGGGCGAAAATTATTATTATTTAAAGGCTAACCATAGCAATATATATATATATATATATAACATACATATATTTTAACAATCAAAACAAATAAATGCCGTGCTTGTTCGTAGGACAGACAAAACATGCAGAAATTGGTATAAACATATTCTGATTTTGTAATATACTTGAGCGATGCATTTAGAACCGCTGGTAGCACTGGGAAGCGACAATAGCTATCGTAGTACACACAAAATCAGCTAAACGTTAAAACAAACTATGTAAATTCATAACCACCTCCAATCATTTGGGCCTTAAAATTCCATAAGTAATATTCTGGATTGAACAGAAGATCAAATGGAACAATTTTCTTAGATGGTAAAACTTCAAGTAAAAAATTTAAGGATCCATTAGGCTATCGTGGAGGAGAAGTTAGCACGCTAGACACGCACGTTAGACTTCTGAGGTTCAGTTCCAAGTACCGGAACATCGAATTTTTAACGATCGTTCTTCATCGCAAGGTAATGGCCAATCAGCGAGGTATTCTGCTTAGAAAATCTTCCCTGCCGTAGAAGTCTTTACACTTCTTGTCGTTCGGAGCTCATGTAGGTTCCCTATGTCTGTGGCACACTGAGAGAAGGTCGCTACGTCTCGTAAGAGATAAGGTACTCAATGAAGACATCCATTCGCCCTATATTATATGTATATTAATCATCAAAGCAAAAACAAAGGAACGAATATCTTCAGCTAATGTTTCCTGCAGAGAAATTCAATATTTCCATAAAAATGTTAAGCTCGCACCTACTTTTAGATAGCAATTAATCCTCATTTATGATAGAAAATATTTTACAGGCGCTTCTGGTGCGTTGACACTGTTATGGTTTTTCATGAAACAATTTAATTAATACATTTTGGATATCTGCGACATTGTTCGAAATAATTTGTATCCACAATACCCATGGCCACCGTTGCTAGTAAACATTATTTTTCATATATTAAACTTTTATGAGAAACACTATAAAGCAGGAGAGGTTGTGCGATTTGTTAAATAGAAAGAAAACCAATTGTAATGAATTAATGATTGCCATTGTGAGTATCAGGAAGAAAGGTCACTGAATTTACATTGAACTGCTGTTTATGAAGTTTGTCAGTTTAATTCAGGGACTGCCGCTACCGCATTGGAGTCACCTTTAAACTACAAGTAAAGCAGCATTTAATAGTTCACAGTTTTAACAATACATGGTGGGCCCAACGGAGCTCGAACAGCTGTTCGTTTCTGTGCAGGACCCTAGCGCGTACACCAAGTTTCTGTAAGTCGTCACGAGTAAAATTGGTTTTTTTCCAGTTAGAGCATGCTCCTTAAAAAACAAATAAAATGTTGACAACGGTGTAGGGTGATAACATCTTAAGTGTGTTTAATGGTTTAAACGTTTCGAATTTAAAGGGGAGGGTGTTCAGAATGGCCCTAGAACTGGGTGTCCACCAAACTTTTGAAATACAGATTCGATTGCATATTGTGGCTAAAGATCTCCGAGTGGCCCTCAGAATGATGGCAAATGAGTTGAACATCGCTTGGGAGACGATTCCTCCAGTTTTACATGAAGATTTGGGAAGGATGGCGATCTGTGCAAAATCCATAATCATCAAGACCCAAAATTTCGTTTAAAAATTCAAAATCATTAACTTTTTTTATGAACAGGGTGTGATCCACCAAGAATTTATTCCTGAAGGGCAAATAAATATAAACTATTTTTGGTGTTATCGTCTACTTCAAATTATACCGTTATTAACTTTAAAAAGGAAGGATTTACAAGCTACTTGTAACTCGGCTTGAAACACCGGCCGCATTCAGGTAAATTTACATATTGCGAAGAGCCTGAGATTACCTAGGGGTTGTGGCTCAAGCATGAAGCTTAAATTCTCTGATTTTAATTCATTATTTAAGATTACCCTGTTTGGATTGAACAGTTCTTATTTATGTTAAACCTAATAAACTTTGCGTCAAAATTAGCTTTCTTAGTAAGTTTGCATGTGTAATAAGTTACTTTTCAGAGATTAGATTAGACATTGCCTTATTGTCTGCTTAATGATATAATTTTTGACCTTAAGAAGTAAACAGCGCAAAGCAGTTGTTGATTAACTTCTGTGCGAAGTAGATATTTATTTATACTTTATTTAAAACTGTGGACACCGTGGACTGATAGCGAACATTTAATTCAGCGTAAAATATATCAAATGTACCGGGAAAATTGCTTGCTTAAGGTAAAATTGTTAAATCAAAGATTGAATGAAGATTATACTGTAATAAAGAGTTCCGAAAGTACATTGCTAGGAATTACGAAAAATATAAACAGATTGCCATGGCGCCGCAAGTATCTCCAAAACATCAAATCATATCGCGAAGAAAATAGAAATACCTATATGTTACTTAAGCAAAACATGGTACGACTCCTACGAGTCGCTTCGGTGAGGCAATAACGATATAAGTTGAAGGAAACTATACATACAGTGTGTTTGATTTTATTGTGCCAGTTCGCGAATTAATTTGCCAAACCTGGAAAATTCTGTATATATATTGAAAAATACATCGTGAACGCTTATGGCGTGATTCCATATCATTTCTAACAACGTTTAAGTATTAATAATAATTATACCTTTTAGACTGTATTTAAAGTGTACATTCACTCCACAGTTTATAAATTTCGCGGATATCATAATTAGAACTTTAAAATATTTCTCAACCGTCTAAATAGATATATTTATTTATATTTCCATTTTCTTGTAGGTAGGTAGTTTAAACAGAGTATAATTATGTCTTCTTTGTGTGGCGCACGCCATTTATCACTTTAGGGTAAAACGTCCAATTATGTAAATTAAAATCAAGCATTAGAATAAACCTGACAGTGACAATGTTTATTCCGAAATAACATGTTATACAACAGTAGTGGTCGATCCGTCAACTGGCGCTGTCTCATCACAGTACTGTCATTCTAGAATCGCATCACAGTTGAAGTTTTAATGAGATCAGCCAATGAATTCAATCGAAGAACAGGAATAATACAATATTAATTATTTACATAGTAATAAACTTAACTAGCGAAATAAGTAGACAACAACATATGTTTAAAATTAATTAAGGCATGTAGTTTTACATAAATCTAAAGAAAACATAAATAAACTGGCGCATCACTAGCGAGCGCTGATTGTCTCAACAACGCTAGGCTCTTAACAATCAACCGGGCAACGCCTTCCGAATAAACAGGTACTCCGAAAACTGCTGGCCTTCGACGCCACCCCCATTGCTGGCCGCCACCCGGAAACCGGCGTTTAGTAATCTAGTAATGGCCTGAACGGAATTTAGTTTGCAGTAACCGTTTAACGGAAAGCGAATGACGTGGCGCGTGTCTTGCTGGTTCCACGACATACCGGAACGGGCGTCCATAAGTGCCTGATTGGTCTCCGGGAATACTTCGTCCAAAAGGGTGCGATCGCCCGATAGCATTATCCGTTCGCCCAAGTCCGGGCTTACGTGAAGGGCGACACACTCAAAAGAGTCCAGGTTGCCCTGTCTATCGGACTGCAGCATCCCCTGGGATCTTCCGGGACTCCCGTCAATGCAGTTTTTGCGGGACAACCCGCTTAAACATATCGCGCCATTCTTTATTTTGTCCTTTTTCAGTTGTTCTAGTTGTCGGATCATAGCTGAAAGCAATAAAGGGTAAATTAGATAGGTGAAAATTTCCATTTACTTCGAAAGTGTTTATCAGCATAACGAATAAATCTTATTCATATTGTTTGCCTTAGCAGCTCCAGGAGTAATATAGTAAAATATTATTAACCAAAGAGTTATTTGTGGAAACCAAAACATGTACTTTACAGTATACAACATTTATTGCAATTATCTCATAGTATGATTAAGTTGTTACAGATATATTTAATCTAGAATGCACAATATTTATATCTGAATACATAATTTAAAATCCGCAAGGATCCCGATCTTGGTGCAAGTGTTTCGCGCCTGGTAAAAGTCGACATTTGAATTGTTTGACAAACTTAGACGGATTATATACAAGTTTGTTTACCATCCCCAGAATTATCTTGTGGCTGTATACTGCCGTGATTAGACCTATGCTATATTATGGAGCACTTGTCTGGTGGCCCAGGGTCAGACAAGTTAAGGCAGCAAGCAAACTAGGGCATGTGCAACATCTTGCCTGTCTTAGTTCTGCAGGTGCTATAGGCTCAACCCCCATGGCAGCCTTAGAGGTGATCTTATACCTTCCACCACTTGACGTGTTCGTGGAGGAAGTAGCTGTGAGGACGCTTTGAGGCTGCGCCATAAGAGTCTGTGGCACACAGCAAGCAGGGGAGGCAGACATGCCCTCATTCTGGATGCCGCAGTCGTCAAAACCCTTCTTCTAGACGCAATGGTAGACTACATCCCTCCACAATATGCCTTCAATAGACACTGTAGTGTTTATGCCAATGCTGGAGTCTTCTTCGACGACCTAAACCTACGCCACATTATACCCCTAAGCAAAATTGCTACTGTCTTCCAAGCGAAGGTAGTGGGAATAATGAATGCTGCAAATGCAATTCTTGAACGACAGATCAAGAATCAACGTATTGGTATCTACCATAGCAGAGCCGCTTTACTAGCTCTGGATAGTTGCAAAATTACCTCAGGAGTGGTACTGCAGTGCCATGAAGCTCTCTACGATATCTCAAAAGATAATGTCATAGCCCTTATAAGGATCAAAGGACAAGACGGAAACTACGGCAATGAGGAGGCTGATATGATTGCAAGACTGGCCTCCGAACAACCTCTTTGGGGACCACAACCCACTATTCTTATATCCCTGAGGACATTAAGCTTTATGCTATACCAAGAAACCCTAAAAAACTTCACACGAAGATGGGTAAACTTTGAAAGTTGTCGTGATGCAAGGGCTGCTATTACTGCACCCTCGCCAAAGACAGCCAAATTTTGTGTGCAACTGGCCCGAAATATCCTGCAACTAGTTGTAGATATTGCTATGTTACCAAAGGTAGCGGTATAGACAACCTTTGTGTACGTTAATTATTGTTAGTTAAATGAATACTGTTAGGTGGCTGGCGAGTCGAGGGATACCAAGTAAGGGTATTTATCCCAACGTAGGTGTTGGACGAATGAAAAGAACCCTGGAGCTCGATTGGCCAATCACTGGGTTGTTGGGGGGATAAGAAAAAAAGAATGTTTAGTTTTTAAAAAGAAAAAAATTGTTTGGTACGAAATGAAGCTGCGGAGTAAAAATAATCTAAAAACAGTAATCCGAGCTTCGTACAAATTTGAATAAATTGAATAAGATCATTAATGTAATTTTTGGCACTGAAGATGTTAGGCTATATATAACCTTGGCGTAATAAATAAATTTGGAATCAAAAGGGAGTGTTGTTTTTTTGGTAATTTGGATGAAGAGGTACTGAGGTATCAGAGCGACCCGGAAACTGAGGAAGAGTGGTGCAAGAGCTAGTCGGAAGCGGATTCAAGTTGTTACTGAAATGTATATTTGGCAAGTAAACATAGAGCTTTGAGTTGTACGACGCTGTTCTCGTACACAGCAATATCTTATCTGGACACTGTACCCTAAATCAACACATGCACAGGATGGGACTGGCGGACAGCCCAAACTATCGAGAATACAACGGGGATAAGGAGACGTCAGAACACGTCCTGTGTCACTGCCCAGCTCTCGCAATAATCAGAGGATCCATGTTGGGAGACGTTTGGTCTGATATGTCCGAAATCAACAATACCCCAGCTGCAGATGTCCTGAAGTACATCCAAAGGATTGGCTGGCTTGGATGATGCCCAAATTGGGGAGCTGCTGGGGAGGCAGCACAATGGGCCCACCTTTGTGGCCTAAGTACACGTGCACCCTCCCAAATCTAACAATGAATGAACACTGTGCATTTTTTAAATGTTCTGTACAATTCCTTATTTCGCTTGAATACTGTTATCTTGTTTAGATGGGAACCAAAACTTCCAATATAATGATAGCAAGCAACGGTTGTTTTCCAAGTTCAAGTTGTCTATGGTAATGTAAAGAACACAAAATGCAGAAAAAGTATCTTGCGCGATGGACCATTCTATAGCGCTCGGAAAAGGTCGAGATTCCGTCGTGTTGAAAAGCGGAGCGTATATCATAACATATTTAAAAAGGGGGCCGCGGAACCTGAAAGTTTGGGAAACGCTGAATTAGGTAATTTATATTCCATTTCCCATATTTGGAAATAAATTAGGTGATTTTGATTTCTTCTCAACAGCTTTATGGTGGTTGGTAAAGGCGTGGAGCTGCACAAGAGAACCATTTCGCAGGACATGTGGTATAGCTAGTTGTACTCATATTAGTTTTTCTTTTCCACATTAATGGGTTAACGCGAAATTGAAGTTGAAAAACGTTTTAAAGAGTGGTTTTCGGAAATGGTTCCTACAGCTTTATGATGGTTGCTGCACAGGAGAACCATTTCGAAGGGTATGTGGTGTAAATAACAGTACTGATATTGGTTTCTCTTCTTTACATTAATTGGTTAACACGAAATTAAAGTTGAAACACATTTCAATAACTGATTTCCAGAAATGTTTCCAACAACTTTATAATGATTAGTAAAAGTGTGGAGTTACACGAGAGAACCATTTTGAAGGGTATATCGTGTAATGGTACTAACACTAACATCTATTCTCGAAATTAGCTGGAACTTCCTTCATGTTTGATCAATTTAAAGGAAATACTTGGATATTATCCAGTACTTGATCTATCGCTTTAACCCTTTGCACTGTTGGATTATATAAACCTATTACATTGTATATTTTGAAGGAAATGTACACATCTCATCGTTTTCGATATAAGCACTTAAAATGTAACCTTGATCAACTTACGTGCAATATCGAAGTAGCGGGCCTCTTCAAGCAGTAGATCTAAATCCGAGAAATTTTCGGGTATAAGTAGGCGTGAATTGCGCATGAAATTAAGAATGTGTCTAAACATGGCCCCGTCTCTGTCTATGAAATAATGTTGCTTGAGGGAATCCAGAACTATAGGTATACTTCCATTGAACAGTTTAGCCAGTCTGGATTCTGGGTATCTAGAACAAAAACAAGGGCTTAAATTAATTTTCATGTTACAATTACCTATTTTAAACAATATAATTAAACTTCTATAGGATAGCTGAGTAACCGTTCTAGGGGTACATATTCTGAAGATAAAAACTTTATTTTAATATCTTAAAGAAATTCTAAAAGTTCTAAATATTCTTCAGGCGGTGAGTTTCTAGTTAGATAGCGCCGGATATATGAATTGCGGGCTGCAGCCGCATTACTGCGGGATTCAGTAAAAATAAGCGTTCACTCGTTATTTGAAAACATCTTACTTGAAATTTAAGAACTGACAGTTCAATTTAGTACTATCACTATCATACATGTGTATGTTACGTTGCGTCGATATTTTTATGGAGGAAAACTTAGCTCGCCTATCCTGTATATAATATTTTATGTTAGCGATTATACTACAGGTTAATTTAATATTGCATAATCTTGTAAGCGGTACACTTGCGGGTTTTTATTTCTGGTAATTTCGCGACGAACATAAATTAGCTCGTTCCCTTAAGACATGTACGGCAACAAAACAATTAGTGTATCGGTACTAATTATCTTAAAAAAAAACTAAAGTGTTGTTCGGTCTCGACCTGCAGATAAGTATGTCCCGAAGCAGCCTATTATGGAGATAGTGATACCTGAATTTACTAACACATGAAGCAAACGATGATTTATTGATTGGATTATGCGGTAAAATGAAAAAAAAAAGGGAGCCACGATAAAATTACTTTCTTATCTAAGTTCTTATTATTATACACGTTGACTTCCTGCAATTCACCTTAGTTGGTAGTTAAGTGAGTAGTCGTTGCCCTAAAACGTTTTAATAGCACGCTCGTTGGTTTTCTTTTTGGCACCACATACGATACCTACGCCATCCTGTTAACTCTAATTAGTATTATTATCCAACATTTATTCCCCAATTATTATATTTAGATTATAAATATGCAACATATTGGTCTTGTTTTTGATAGAACTTGGTGGTTTAATTTTTGTACCATAAAATTTCAATACGACAAAACTAACCAAAACTACTAACTAACTACTACTAACTACTAACTTAACTACTGTTAATGGTACAGCAGAATAAGATAACGAAGTAAGTTCTATGCAATAATACTTTGTAGGCATTTAGTGTTACCGCCTAAGTATACACAGCACATTTTAAGTTGTAGTTATAATAGATATCTTAATTAAAATCCAACGACCCAATGGAATAAGACTATTTAGTCACTTCAACCACACTTGGGTAGACTACCTTCATATCAGTAGGTACGTTCACTAGCTGTGGAAGTTTAACGTGCGAAAGTTTGAAATAATGTAATGAAATAAGACTATTTGAATATCACTTCAACCGCACTTCGGTAGACTGTCTTTATATTAGCAGGTACGTCCACTAGCTATGGAAGTTCAACGCGCGGAAAATGTAAAGGAATATAATAAACCTAAAAGTGTGATATTTTAATGAACTATTTATTGTAAGTGTTAATGAATATTCTAATGTTTTTTATGTCCGGTGAATCGTTAGGACTTGAACTTTGGTAGATTCTTTTCCTTGCTTTCATTCGTAAATAGCGCATGTTACGCCACCTTCCGGTTATCCGGAGAGTTGTCACTGTTTGGCGTATTTTCATTGGTGGGCTCAAACCAGCTTGGACGCGTTTTGGAAGCATTTAAAAAACATGGTCTAAGGGTAGCATGTAAGTTGGCTTTCGGAACCGGTTTCGGCTGGTTTGTTTCCCTGCGGCGCAAAAAAGCAATCTTAGCTGAACGTCGGTAGCGTGCAGATGTTTTGTCCTCGATGAAAATAGGGTAGAGTCCAAATAGTTCTTGTAATTTAAAGTGATGTCGCATTTTATTCACGCTAAAACTCGACGATATCGTTAGATTAAATACATAAAAGGGAGAATAATTTAGTGGCGAATACCGTGTGGTTTCTCTTATTGTTTGATACGGATAAAATCAAGCCGATTACCCTATTTAACGTTCCCGTGTGGATTTATTATTGCAGCGAAAACTCTGTGCCGCAGTTTATCGTTGATGGTGTCTGAAACACCTAATTTCATCGGCTTTTGCTCCGTTGTTCCGGAAAATTCTTAACTGCATTATCTTATGCAAAATATCGCGCAATCTGATGTCCTCCTCCAGTGACGTCAGCCTAGCCGCCTCTTTCTTCCGCCTTTTCTTCTTGGGGGCGACGACCGAGCGAAAGCCGACCCATTGGGCTTTCTCTACCCTGAAGCCGAGTAAAGATAAAAGCTATCCCGGTTTTCAAATATTACTGTAGATTGTAAGCAGTGATTATTTGTGTACAAAGTACTTTGATTTGTGAGATATAGAAGTAGTTGTATTTTCAAGAAATAAAGCAACCTTCTGTTGCCAATTGTTCAGTAGTTTTAATAGGAATTGTATTTGTGTTGTGAATTCAGCTGATATTGACTATGTACGCAGTTCTTTCCTTCCTTTTAATCTTGCCGTTAATGGCATGGTCAGTGGCGGCTCGAGCAACAGATTGGGGCGTCTCGAAGCCCTTTCTTTATAAATTTAATTTGTAGCACGGCCGACTCTGGTCTTCGCTTGAACCTTTTTAGCGTGTAACTGTACCAACCTTTTATTAGTATATTTATGACTTGTTGGTTTGTATATTTTCCTTTCTGTGTGCATTATGTGATAAATACCGAGGTAAGAAGGAAGCACAATAAAGTAGGTTCGGCTCCTCATAAACTGCCGATCCTTCGCCTTTTCACGACGATCTCTGTTTAACTGTAACTTGAAAGAGTGGCGCCCATAGCCCGAACATTGTATCAAGAAAGATTTTCTTCCGGTATCGTGTTCCACGAACCCTCCCTACTCCCTGCGATAGCCGAACAACCCGTTCCATCGCTTTGTGTGGGCTGACTCGTAACTATGATACATTAAAATAATTAACGACGAGTCTCGACTGATGGTGTAAAAGTACAATTTACAAACATAGAAGCCAAGAAACGTTTCAATCTTATTTATAAAGGTAAAAATATCGATAAGCTATTGATTTGAATATTATGAAATCCTCACTCGATTATTGCTATTTCTAACTTCTTTATCTTATTTATTGGCAGTTGACATTTAATGTCACCTGTTTATTAAATACTGCATATTAAGTATAAGCACAAAATTATAAGAACTGAAATAGTAACTGTATGTAGGCTGCAGATAAATTGTTGTTTATTTATGGGAACCGATGCACTTTCATTGAAATACGTGGGCGCACTACTAGTAGTATATCTAACATATGTACCTTGAGAAACGTTTCCAAAAAATTATGGGGATTATAAGAAGTAGCTAAGCACTAATTAGTATTGTCGCGAGACAGTTTTTGTAATTATTAAACAAATTTCATAAGATTTTTGAAATTCATTGAAAAAAATATATTTAGTAGGGTTTAATAATTTTAAGGCTATTCATTAAAATTACACATTATAGATCAATAAATTTAAATCTAATACAATTGAAGGTTTGCAAAATGAGCTTGCTATCAGTTCACAGTAAATCACAATAATTTTTCTAATTCCCGCAAGAACCCATATCGTGACAATATTTATAATTTTTTGGGTTGAACGAATAAGCAAGCCATTGTATCAGTGCCATTTCATTTGGACTTTAGGCGCTACCGAAAATAGTACTTTGCTAATCCTGAAAAAGCTGTACCATGAAAGTCTTTCGTACAACAACTAACTGGTTTCACTGATTCAGTACACGAAGTATTAATTTCCGAGCGATAAATGAAACCAAAACTAGTATTAATTCCGTTTTAATTGCTGCTTGTGCATGCTCTGACATGGATATCCGACTACCTACTGTTTTATTATTCACGAACCAGTTTTCTGAACAATTTTACTGTAATCGCACCAGATAGGTACATTAGCGTCTTAATTTTCTGCTATGAGTAACAGATGCGTAATGCGAATGCCTTCATCCTCATAACCATATAAATCTGAAACACAGTGAAAAAGCTGATTTATTGGCGGGCTTCTTCCAGAACAGCTATAGCTCGTTTGTAATAACATTTTTTCTTGTGTTGTATATAATGTTTGATAAGTACAATAGTCGCTCTACAGTGGCTGGGTAGCTTTCATGTGTTGACTCTTGTGTGCAAATAATAAACTATCATCAATGCGAACATCGAACACGCCATTGTTTAGCGACGACAGACCTGTAGGCAAACCTGTATAGTTTAGTATAAGGTTACAAGCTTTTATTATACAGCTGGTGGGCAACAACGTGTCGCGAACGACAAACATGGATTATGACTAAATGCAGACTAGGTTATCTTAAGAACACATGCCCGGGGCTGATCCGCGAGAATGACCATATTAGGTTCGTGTAGGCAGTGATGACTCGCCACTTGCTTAAGGTGGAGGTTATTAACAATGCTAACAGTTTGCTAATGCCATTTTTTCAATTTCGTAATCAATTTGCAACATCTCATTAAGGCAGGAAACACAAATGGTAGACAATGATTTCCTCAATAATCTATACTATTTTTTGGAAAACTAATGGCAGATCTAAGGATAGCTAGGTAGCACACCACGTAGCTCACGATCTATTGTAGCAACAAATTTTCAATGCTTTTAGAATCAGTGTTATCTCACTACCTGATAAAGATAACTGCTTTTATGAAATTCGTCCTCGTCAACGATCCATAGATCACCAAACAGTATTTAAACGTTTCACCTGGACTTCTCCATTCAACCAATATCTGTATATTTTCTAAAATATTTTTGCCTCACTATTCTAGGAAATTATAAGCTGAGGATATCCGTAAAATGATCAGAATTTGCCCTTATAGTGTTACATTTAGAATAGAAACCCCAAAGAAACGTATTTAATCGATATTACTTCACATGAAAGAATCATCGCTTTATCATCTAATGGTAGCTTGTTTCAGGGAATTAAGAATTGATAATAATTAGCGATGCAACAGTATGAAATCCTTCAATTAAATCCTAAACTTATTTCATAACTCATTGATAAGCAATGTCTAACTAATAATTAACAAAATACATAATCAACGTGTTCCGCCTCCGTCACATTATGTACAAGGAAAACTATTGCATAAAGTATTTCTTAGTAGTTATACCTCTCACATAGCTATTTTTCATTTGTGATTGATAGTCTGTCTGTGTGACAAGTACGTTAAAAAGTAAACTATGTGTAATTTAAATGTCAAAAATAAAAAAGACCGTATTTCTTCCGGACAAAACATGTAGCGAATCGATGAAATATGTTAATAAAATGGTGTGGTTCGTAGCTGAGTTTTCTATAAAACAATCAGAGTAATACTTAAGAACACAAAACTTTTGTGGAAAACAAATCTCAACTTTCGACAAACACTTATGCATATGAACAACCCCATGAAATAATATGCTTCAATATAAGGTTCAAGAATGAAAAATTTGTAGTGGTAACAAGGGGGGATTTTGGAATGGTATGGAAATAAGCAAAAAATAATATGTTTGGAACTGCGAGATACAGTGTATTTGGAGCTGATTAAATTTAACACTAATGTAATAATCACACACGACAATTTCTTATTTTTATGTTCGATTTGTCTTAGTTGTTAAATACTAAAATGTGTACAATGAAAGTCTAACAGTTAACGGCTATTCAATAACTCAAAATTCCTATAATTTCTCTTATTGGTTTTTTGAGGAAATAAGACAATAAACAGACACACTATGTGTGTTCACACGACGTTTTTGTTGCCGAATCGTTCGGAGGCACAATAATTCTGGTAAATGTCATTTGGGCGCCCACACATTTGGGTGTAAAGCATTTGGGCGCACAACAATTTTATATGTAAGACATTTGGACGCACACACATTTGGACTCAATTAAATTTGAGTGTCGAACATTTGGGCATATAGATTTTAGATATGGAACGTTTGGGCGCATGCCGTTTTGGGTGTTAGATATTTGGATGCACAGACATTTGCATGCAGATCGTTCAAGCACACTTCAATTTGGCTGTGGGACGTGTGTACATATTGCCATTTTGTGCAAAGCATGTGGACGCACACGCGTTTGGTCATACAGACATTTAGGCGCAGGGTGTTTGGGCGCACTGCCTCTTTGATTGCCAGACATTTGGTCGCACACACATTTGACGTAGAGCGTTTGGGTACGCTTAAATTTGGGTGTAGGACATTTAAACGTATGGTGATTTGGCTGCAAGACATTCGGACACACATATATTTTGGTGTAGAGTGTTTTAACAAACTTCAATTTGGCTGTAGGAAGTTTTTGACAAATGACAATTTGGGCGAAAGACATCTGGACGCATATAAACTTGGGTACCTATAGACCGTTTGGACACAATGAAATTTATTTGTACGATGTTTAGGTGTACAGGTATTTGGGTGCAGCATGTTTGGACGTACTGCTATTTGGTTGAAAGGCATTTGCTCGCAATACTTCTGGGTTTAACGCGTTTGGGGACGCTTCAAGTTGGCTGCAGGACGCTTGGCCGTACAGACATTTGGGTGCAGGACATTCCGGCGTACTGCTATTTTGGGTGCAATACATATGGAGCTCAGTTGATACAGCGCTCACGTTCTGAGTAAAACGTCGATTCTGGCTTGGGTTCGAAACCTAAGCCTTACTAAGCAGATTTATAAAAATCTTGTCTGCAACCCACCACATACAATTTCGCAATCCGACTTGCAACCGTGGGATCTTAATGCTGAAAACCATCTCTGGAATTTCTGTATTTGACTTTAAACTGTATGTCCCCCGTGTTTCTATCTTAGCGCTGAGGAGAAACACGTGGCAAAAAAAGGCCGATGCCCAGCAGTGGGACGAAAAGGCTATCAATGAAAAATATATGGGCGCATACATATTTAGATGCACAGCGTTTAGGCACCCTTATATTTGGCTGTACGATTTCGAGCGTAGAAATATTTGGATGCAGGGTGTTTCGGCGCACTACCGTTTTGGTTGCCAGACATTTGGTCGCAAGTACATTTGGGTGTAGAGCGTTTGTGCACGTTCAAGCTGGCTACGGACGGTTACGCGTACAGACACTTGGGTGCAGGGCGTTCCGGGCTGTTTTACTTGCAAGACATGTAGATGCCTTCACATTCGTATATACAGCGTCTGGGCAGATTTAAATTTGGCTGCAGTACGCTCGAGTATTTAGATATTTGGGTGCAGGTGTTTGGGCGCGCTGTCCTTTTAGTTGCAAGACATTTGGTCGCACATAGATTTGGGTGTAAGGCGTTTTGGCACCCACCAAGTTGGCTGTACAGACGTTTCGACGTACTGCTATTTTGAGTGCAAGACATGTGGACGCACATATATTTGGATTTACAACAATTTGGCTGTAGGATGTTTAAGCATACAGACATTTGGGTGCAGGACATTTAAGCGCCCTGCGGTTTTGGGTGCATGGACATTTATAACTGTACAATATGTAATTTTGCTATATAACGTTGTAGATATTTAGTATTACAACAAAAATGTGTGTTCCAGCCAATTGTTGAGAGACTCCAATTTTAAGTTTCAAACTACCTTATATTACTGATATATTGAATGGTTGATAGACTAACAATATCAGTTGATTTTTGTAAAGACTAACCACAACACACTACGTCTGGTCCCAAACGTCTGTATAACGTCGTTGCGTCGAAATACCGAAGATTTCCGGCGGCGAAATGTCTCTGCACCCAAAATATATCTACTAAGTCCAAATGATTCTGTTTCGAAATACTGTTGACCTAAAGTATTACTACGCCTAAACATCTTTGAACCAAAGCAATCTTCCTAGTTCATCCTGATAAGGGAAGTAATCAATTTGTAAACACTTCAATGTATTTATAGAATTACACCTTTATAGGTGTAATTCGCTAATTAAAATGTTAATTAACACTTTTACGTAAGCTTCGATAATGCTAAATCACTTATTTTGCGTTCTCTCGTTATAATAATTTTCCATTTGGTTCAAGTTTTACTATTAATATAAACTCGTTACCATAATATTTCTATTTTAACTTATTTACTTACTGCAACTTATCCTATGGCACATTAAGAATTTTAATTGCCGCCTAATAAATTAATTTCACTAATTGGAAGAGCCGAAGCACTCGGTAATTTATCTAATGGTTACACCTCTATTTTTGAATAATCATCTGAGGCTGTCCTTAGTATATGTTAAAACACAGATAAAATTAATTTTTTTGTGTAAATCTAACAAACATAACTCTCTAACTAAGGTTTGACAATAAACATTCTTAACGACGCTTATGTAGGACTTTTTGTAAGCTATAACATTAATTAAGGAATCGCTGTAAAAAGAACAAGACAAGAATGCAGTTCTAATTTAAATTTAAACATCTTAAACGCTCGAATAAAAAATTATCCGCGCTGTTCTCGTTCTCGTTCCACATTGACTTATTGGGTCAGTTTTATTAATGTCTAGGATTAAAAGTGCTGAACTAGTTTACGTTACTCAATCAAAAACAAAAAATGGAAAATTGCTAACTTTAATTAACTCCACATATATTTCTGTTCTAAATCTAAACGAGCCTGATTTGTATTATAAAACGAATATCATCATCTCCTTCATTAAAATTTTCTTAAAATAATACCAACTTATCCTTGTAATTATACAGACTTTGTAGGAAATTCCTGATGTTCTCAATGGGGCTTCTCAAGGGTCAGTCCTCGGACCACTGTTTTTGCCATATACATAAACGACCTTTGGTTTCATTCAAGCTACCTGATAAAAAAATTTTGTACTGTGATAATACACTCAGTATATTTTAAACTCTAGGTGGTTGTATTATTTTCTTTTGTATAATTTTAAATGTATAAAATATAAAGTTCGATTACTATGTTAGGTGTTTATGAGTAGGTACAGTATATATTGGAGGCGTCACCGTCGCATACGTTTCCGTCTGGAAATACAGGCGATGTTGTTGCATTGTTACTTGCTTCACGGACCAAGAACTTGGCATCTTTTTATTACTAAATATTCATGGTTGCTGCGATACAAGCCATTACAAGCTAAAATGATGGAATTATCTGAACTATATATTTAATCCATTTAAAAGGGCCTTAAAAAGCTGCTGTAAGTCGAAACTTGTACATTGTATACAGATATAGACGTTATTACAGTCTATTTTGTTTTATTATTGTAATTGCGTGCAAAACGTTCTCAACGGTCACTTTTTTATTTCAATCTACTGATCAATTTAGAACGATGGCAACACCGCTTAACCCTCAAGTACAAAAGACAGATATGTTTAAGATATTTTATGTGTAAGAGGGAGCCACATTTGGGGTCTCACAGTGGCTTGTTTTTTATATAAAATTTTATACGAATTTGGAAAATACACGCCACTGGCATTTTGCAGAGTTGAAGCTATCTGTGCGATCTTTCAGGCTTTCGCATGCACAATTGGAAACCCATGAACAATACGGTTCACTGCAAGTCTAAACAAGTAAAGCGAACGCAAGTAAAGCTATCGTAATGAACAATCGGCAGTACAAACGCTAAGATTCGCCGTTTCTAAAAGTCGATATGCAAGATGCAGTTGACAGCTCATTACAAGCAAAAATTTAGGCTCGGGGCGCCGCCACATGGGCTACGCCGACCTGGGCTTGGGGGGGCCCGCCGAGACGCGCCGTGACCCCCAGAGGGTGCGCAGGCATGGGAACATGCCCTCCCACATGCCGCCATCGCGCCATCTCAAGAATGTGGACGAATGCATAAATCTTGCTAGACCGCTCTAAAACTGTTAAAGGTTAAATCATATAGCATTAAAGTGTTTACAATATCGTGTATCTTAATCAATGGGGTCATAAATTATGCCACCTTCTTTTATCTTCTGATGTTCAGTTTCGCTACAATAATAGTTTGTCTTCAAGGCGTTACAGGCGCATCGGATTACTGAAACAATATGCTAACAGTGTGGTATCTAATTTGCCTAAAATTAATCAGATATGCAACCCCACATTGAGTCCATCAAGTCGTCGCCCACGACATACTGAATATCACATGCATTTGGTTATGCTCTTTACCGAAGGTAATTGAACACTACATAACGTTTTTCAGTGTATTAAAATATAAAAGGTACTGATTAGTTGGAAAGACCATATCAACAAGTAAACAGGGGTGTGCACTAGTGTGAAAATTTATGTTTCAAAAATATGGTAAACGGACATCACACATTTACCTTAATTGTCGACATATGCATGACGACAATATGAAGATAAGTACCTAATTTAAACGTTGGTAATGTAAGGCAAGCAGGCAACCGATGTAACAAATGTTATATATGTTTCAAAAATATGGTAAGGAACGGACATCACACATTTACTTTAATTGTCGACAATATACAGATAAATAATTTAAACGTTGCTAATGTAAAGCAAACAGGCAACTAATATAACAAATATTATATATGTTTCAAAAATATGGCAAGGAACGGAAATCACACATTTACTTTAATTGTCGACATATGCGTGGCGACAATATGCAGATAAATAATTTAAACGTTGATAATGTAAAGCAACCAGGCAACCGATGTAACAAATGTGATATATGTTTTAATAATATGGTAAGGAACGGACATCACGAATTTACTTTAATTGTCGACATATGCGTGGCGACAGTATGCAGATAATAAATGTAAACGTTGATCATGTAAAACAAGCAGGCAACCGATGTAACAAATGTGCTAATGTAAAATGTTAGGTTCAATTTGTGGGCACTTTTGTTGTCTGTCTCTTGATAATGCATAGCCATTTTCACATTCACTGTAATTGGCGCCGTCCACATATACGTAGACAATAAAAATCGGCGGCAACAATGTAAAAAATTTAGACACAGATATAACAAACGTGATAATGTAACTATCTGAGATTCGATTACTTGGTAACGTTTGTTAACGTTGTACGAGTGTTACATAACCGGATAAACACATGTAGACAACTAATTTAAACGTCGACAATGTGAAGAAATTAAACAACCGTTGTAACAAGTGTGCAAATGTGATATTGTGAACTAAGATTCGATTAATTGGGGGCTTTTATTGACGTTGTACCGGTCAATTTCTCTCAATAATGCATGGACATTTCCACATTCACCATAAATACCGGCATCTACATGTTAACAATATGTAGACAATTGTTTAGAACTCGACAATGTAGCGAATGTAGGCAACCAATATAACATATGCGATGATGTGAAATTTTTAGGTTAGGTTCGATTATTGGTAGGTACTTTTCATTGAATTTGTACGGATTTTTTCTCTTAGGTATATAGGTAGATGAATATGAAGATAATAATTTAGACATCGACGGTGTGGAAACAGTTGGTAATCGTTGTCACAAATGTGAAAGTGTAACAATGTAAGATTAGGTACGATTAGTTGGTAGCTTTTATTGAATTTGTAGGGATTTTTTTTCTTACTGTAGCATGGTTATTCATACTTTTAACTGTCGACGTCTATATGTGAAAAATGTGTAGAAAATAGTTTATGTTTAGACAGAAATGTGAAAAAAGTAGGCAACTGTTGTAAAAATGTGACGATATGACCATGAACAGTTAGGTTAGATTAGTTGGTAGCTTTTATTGAATGTGATGATGTGAGGTTAGGTTTAATTAATTAGAAGATTTTTTTGACGTTGTACGGGTTTCTGCAGCCGGAATAAATCATGGCCATTTAACATTGGGTTAATAAAGATATACACAACAAAGTTGAAGAATGAAACGTAACTGCCTCTAATTTGTAGCTATCAATGTGTACTTGCGTTAATGCTGCCGAGAACTGGAGGTTGCAATACCACAACCTGTTATCTTCCACTAGCAAATAATTAGTTAAATTACTATTTCAAATTGATGCTTAGCTTTACTATTCTATTTTTGGAAATAAACGGTGGCTGTTTGGAATCTTAAAATTGATCTTTGTTATTTCAGGGTAGCGTATAGTGGAAGATACGACTTTTTAAATTGACTTTATATACTTGAGGCATTTGCACTGTGTAAACAGTTATTTTTCTATGATTTCCTACTAATAGCAAGGGCAACTAAACTGTACTGAGGAATTCCACCAAAGAGAACTATTTATATATTTACTGCAACTAGAAGAACTAGTGGGCTGCGCCCTACACTAATATGTACGGATGTGGAATATAACTTTAACAAAGCATTCCTTCTGGAGATAAATCAATTTTTGAATGTAACATGTATATTGTATGTTATTGTATCGTTTATTGAATACTCAAATTTAGTAGCGGACAGAGCATTTTAAAAGAGAAAAGTAATGGGCCTGATATTAAAATAATTTCAAGGGAACGAGTATGAAAGGTTGATCGCATCCACTAATTTTCAGGATTTTGTCTTTTCCTGCATGTGTATCCAACCGCATTTTGCTCAATCGTAATTCGCTAGTAATATAGTATTTTTCAACTACTGAGAGTGATTTATGTTATACGAGATGTAGCGATCTTTTCTTCTAATACCGTGATGCGTGATTAAAATGCGTAGACATAGAGGACCTACAGCTTAACATGGGTCTCAAACCTTCCTCCAACCAAAGGATTGCTAAGCAGAATACCCCTGCGGTTTGTCATTATCTTGTAAGGGAGAACGGTCGTTAAAAATCCAATGTTCCGTTACTGGGAATTGAACCTAGAGACTTCTAGCTTAGAAATCTAACGCGCCACATCTACATCACAGTCTCAATGTAGTGATCGTTAACGACCGTTTCGTCCCACGGCTAGATACCGGCCTCTTCTCTGCCATGTAGTTATCCTCAGCGACAAAATAGAGCAGTAATGCTGGATAATCAAACGCAAGTCATAATCGACGTTTTGTCCAGAAAACGAGCGCTCTGCTCACTTTGCAACAGGTACAGTACAATATTATTTTTCTTCCTGTGCTTTATCCGTTCCGGATGTTAGCTATCATCAATGCAATTTGTATTTTGTCTACCGGTGTCTTGAATAATTCTATAGAAGACACATAGACACGCTGTAGTATTAGAAATTAAAAGTACTTTATCAGTAGTAAAATAACAAACCTTTTTTTAGTTCGTGCCCATAAGGCGCTGCAGCTACTGGGGCGTATTGTATCTTGGCTACACTTAATCTACCTTAAACTATATACACGTAAGAAAAACCGATATCATTGGGGCGCGATATGGAACCCATGTTCGATCATCCAGAATTTCCCTATGGCCTTTGGCCTCAGGCCCCCTAATAAATCTTTAGTATCCTGTAGCAATGAATAAATTTAGAAATATAGAAAAAAATTATAGAGGTATTTATGCCAGATTTTAGGCAGACAAAGCGCGTCTCCTACGACTAAGCTATTGCGCCAACATACAGCTGACATAGCAAGCCCGTATAACAACATATATTATTGAAAGCCTTATGAGCAATATGTTTTCAAAAAATAAGTCTCGGATTATGTAGAAAAATGTTATCTATCCATTTATTGTGGTACAGTCTCTATCTAGGGACATGCTAAACCCATATGCACAATGACAAATGTTATTATGGTAAATATCAAACAGCAGCTCTTCTAATTTTCTTCCGGTTTACCTTTATTACATCTATTAAGTTTTCTCTATTATATTCTAAAAAGTATTTAGTTATGTGAGCGTGACTTAACCTTCCTGATGTTGTTCTAACTGTTTTCTACATATTCTCTCTTGATTTGGTTTCCTCTATTCATGTATATATTTTGCATACCTCTGAAGGTTAAAATACTACAGATTCTACATTTAATGCTTGCCCCCTTCTCCTGCAGTATTATTTTCCCATTGCTTTTGTATTATATTTTTTATGCCTTCCTGCATATTATCTATATCAGTAAAGATCAACGTGACGACGATTAACTAGACGACAAAAAGCTGGAAGACAATCAACTGCGCGATCAATACACAACGATCAACTGGGCGACAACCAAATTGGCGGCGGTTAATTCAGCTACGGTTGACTAGACGTTGGTGAGAAATTTTACGAACAAAATTTTTTGTAAAAAACATATACATGTTTCAGGTATGTTAGGATAGTATCAATTTATTAATATAAATATATTATTTATTAAAAACACAGAACACATTGGTTTACTAGACGCGAATTTATTACGTTATATATCTTTCAATTTTTAATAATCCTGATAAATAAACTTTAAAATTATAATTTTTTTAATTTATTAATCCATACTATAAATGTGCCATATACCACAATAAATAATAATATTTTGCAGTATGTACATATTAATCTTATTTAAAATTCTGCAATCAACTTCTTCATATCGTCTTTGTTTTGATGGAATAACTATGTATGACATTATATCATAATGTACAGCTTTTTCACCGCATGGCTGAAATAACTTTGGCCGAGTTGACTATCGCCTGGTCACCGTCGCCGAGTTACCGTCGCAGAGTTGATCATCGCCGAGTTGCCATCACCCAGATAATCATTGCCGAGTTACCGTCGTCGAGTTACCGTTGCCTAGTTACTGTAGCCGAGTTATCGTCGCCGAGTTTATTATCACCTGGTTATCGTGGCCGAGTTAATCATTGCCGAGTTGCTGTCCCGAATTACCATTGCCGAGTTGATGATGGCCTGGTTACTGTCGCCGAGTTGATTATCACCGAGTTGCCGTCGCCGGGTGAATATCACCGAGTTGCCGTTGCCGAGTTGCCGCCGTTGAGTTACCGTCGACGAGTTGATCAATGCCTGGTTACTGTCGCCGAGTTGATTATCACCGAGTAGCCGTCGCCGAGTTGATTATCACCGAGTTGCCGTTGCCGAGTTGCCGTCGTTGAGTTACCGTCGACGAGTTGATCATTGCCTGGTTACCGTCGTCGAGTTACCGTTGCCTGGTTACTGTCACCGAGTTACCGTCGCCGAGTTTATCATCACCTGGTTATCGTGGCCGAGTTAATCATTGCCGAGTTGCTATCGCCGAGTTACCGTAGCCAAGTTATCATGGCCTGGTTACTGCCGCCGAGTTGATCATCACCGAGTTGCCGTTGCCGAGCTACCGTCGACGAGCTGATTATTGCCTGGTTACCGTCGTCGAGTTGCCGTCGACGAGTTGATCATCGCGAGTTACCCTCACCCAATTAATCTTTGTCTAGTTACTGTCGCCGAGTTGATCATCACCGAGTTGCCATCGCTGAGTTACCGTCGTCAAGTTACGGTCGCCGAGTTGATTATCGCCTGATTGGCGTTGCCGAGTTGATATTCGCCTGGTTACCATCGCCGAGTTGATCATTACCTAGTGTATCATTGCTGAGTTACCGTCGCCGGGTTGACCAACGCCGACTTACCGACACCGAGTTGATCATCACCAAATTACCGTCGCCCAGTTGACTATCGCCGAGTTACCGTCGCGGAGTTGACCGGTTCTGATCGGTATAGCTTCTTAGCTTATGTCGTTCTCATTTTACCACTTTCCGCGTTTCTTATTTTAATTTTAGGAATGACTATACGTATTTCTTCCCGCATACGCTTCTATTCATTTTAGTTTACTTCTGTTGACGTTTTATGATTTCTTCTTTTCGAATTTTTTCTAGTTGTCCTCTATTCTATATATTTTTTTATAAAGCGTTTTTCGAACCTTTCTTCTATCGGCGTTAACTACGGCTAGGAGAAGCTTAGACTTCTATAAACACCCAAGTATGTTTATGGTGTGATGACTCACAATTGTTGTTTCTCCTCCTCCTCTGGTATACATAATTTAATTTATTTTACTTCTTTATTTCCTTTCTACATTTCTAACTAACTCTTTTACTTCACTTCTTTCACTGTTCTTTTTGTCACATTATTATCTATGTACCTGTTTTTCTTATATCCCTATTATATATTTTTTTACTTTTAATATCGTGGCCTTTTTGTCTGTTATGATTATTTTTTCTTTTACCACAAACTTCAGCTATCTCTAATACTTACTACATTTTTCTCTTTCGGTCTCCGATTATTTTGCTGTTATTGATCAGCTAGTCTTTCTGTTATCCTAACTTAATTAGCTGTTAAATTATTGGATGGATCAATTACCATCAAACAGTATGTTAATCCTATAATATTTAACATTTCCTTGTACCAAATGATTTCAAGTTTAAATCGGTTGAAAATTGACAATAAAAGACAATTCATATTTATATAACATCGGCCTCTGTCTACTGTTAAGATTTAATAGTGATACCATAGAATTAATTTAATTGCCGCTAAAGGGCTTTAGATTTATTACACATTTTAGTATTAAATGAGTACATAAAGATAATTTCTCGTCGTCAAAAATAATAAAACCAGCGAAAATTGTTCTTCATTCCAACCAGAAAGAAGCATGTGCCTACTTAAGGACAATTGTCAGTTTTTTGCACATCAGTGCAAAACCACTACTTAAAATCGATAAAATTGAAAATAGTTCGTTATAATACGCAAGTTGTTACGTTAATAATAATTACAGTGACCAGGAATTTGCATGGCTGTTATTTAATAATTTTATTCCCGCAAACGTTTGCTTGTACGCGTTCCGTTCAATTAATGGATAAATTTATGCGTGCATACGTAATCATTGATGTAAATAACAGTTCCATTTCTTTCTTAATTACAATATCAGAACTAATTAACTCTCACCATGCAACATTAATTACGATCATAAAATGCTACCGCTAATTATAATTCAGCCCGGACGCATCGTAGCAGTTAAACGTGCCGTCGTACAGGGAGTTGCACGTTGCACCTATTCATTAGTTCTTAATTTAATAAGTATGCCGTAAGACTTACTTCGTAAGTGTTTCTAGGGAGGAAGTGTAAATGGTGCCGCCGACGTCAATGTGGACGGGCGCCGTATATCTAGACGCAGCCGCCACACAAGGTATTCCTGTGATTTTGTTGTAATTGACAGCTGGTGGAGTTGGCGAAGACGAATTAGACATCGTTGGTGAGGTGGCGGGAGAGCTGTTAGGCGACATCAGCCTGAAAAAGTAGAGAGTTCAATTAGCGGTTAAACTACCGACCTGAAAACCGTAAAAATGTTAATCAAAGTAGTTCTTAGCCATAAACTACGAATTAGCACCAACGTGCATTTATAAACAGCTTTAGAATTGTAATTTTAATGTATAATCAAACTGCAGGTTGTTAGGGGATTGTGGTTACTACAACCCATGCAATCTTCCGTATTTTTCTAATGCTAATTTCAGCATTTAAGAAAATTCGTTTTTGTTATAAATATACATACATATTGGTTGTTACTCGTGTTAAACACATCCATGGCAATTGCTTTGCTATAATATTATTTTGACAGTTATATTACGATGTCGGAACGTTCACTCTAACGGGAACAACACATAATAATCAACAGTCTTATGAATGAAGGCGTAAATTCGAGTGAAATTCTTACAATATTGCGAGCCCAATAAGACGATCAATGTCTGTCTAAAAGTCGGGTGTTTGAGTGGTCGAAATATTTTAGAGACGGGAGAAAACGACCCTCGTGTACAACCTGCATCATCGGTTAATCGTGAACATTAAAAAACTACCTTCATTCAGCAAGACAAACTACCAACAGTTTGTAAGATTTCTCAAAATGTACAAATTAGTATCAGAAGTGTGGCAAACATAAGAAACAAACAAAAGTATCGTATGGTGCTTGTCAGGTGAATTCTGCGCTTGCTGACCAACGAATACAAATTCAATCGTTTGCAAATCACTTCTTCTTTACCGCAGCGATATGAAAGCGAAGGAGATGGAGTATTGGACTCAGTTGTGACAACCAATGACACCTGGGTACAGTATTTTACTGTTGCGTAATACATCCCCAAAGCGAAAGAAAGCAAAAACTGTGTTATGAAGAGTGATGATAACATTTTTTTGTGGATTATCAAGGGATGCTTTTCGTTCATATCCTTGCAGAACGTTGTACAATGAATGCAGACTATTATTCACCACTCTTGCAAGGCAGTTCAGCATATGATCAGGAACAAACGGAAAAGAAGACAACACTTGCTTCCCCTAAGAAAATGTTCGACCTCATACCGCTGCAAGAACAATTAACATCATTAAGAATCTTCAGTGGGACCTTCTTCCGTATATTGCATACCGTATTAAATTTGCTCCTTTCGATTTTTATTTGTTTGGTCCACAAAGTTTGTAGCTGAAAAAATATTGTAGTCAAATAACTACGATATCGAAGCTGTTCAAGAGTGAATACGCATGCAATCCAAAGGCTTCTTCCAGGGAGGTATTAGGAAGTTTCCAGATCAGCGCATTGCTAGGCAAGGAATACATCATAGTTGGTACGTGTTTTGACTAATGAGATTAACACTGCGAGGAAAGTGGCTGCATGAGTTACTCTATAGCATTGGAGCCATTCAACTATCCATTTACTAGTTCTGTAACTTATGGTATTAGTATTTTATTGGAAATTGGATATTCTTAAGTGATATACGTAACTACTACTGATATTAATTATTAGTCCTCGCAAATGCGGTTATTTAGTTTATTTAAATGATTATTTGACAATGGAATCCTCTATAATAGATTTCTGACTCGCAGTGTTGAACAAAATACCTTCGAATTCCTTTGCGTTAACAAAATTCTTGAAGCCAATGAAGCTGCCTTTAACGCTTACACGAAGCGCTATGTAAATTACAATTTACATACTCGTGTATAAAGCATTCGGTTTTATTTCAAGAATAGTTTTCTTATATTGTTATTGTTTACGTTACCTAAAATACCCAATAATAGCTTCTCCCGCTCTGATTTTTAATTTATCTGCGAATTGAGCATATTTTTCTGTAAAAACCTTGACGTTTTCCTCACCCGAATAGTAGCAGTTAAATTTATTAATAGATTCATTAATGAAAATGTCATAGTAATCAGTAAAACAAATATGTTTTAATTATTCTGAATTATAGCAGTAATATCCTCCTAAAATTAAATCAGTCGTCTTCATTTAACTCTTAAT
>JABXWE010018853.1:0-14971 GCA_014611495.1 Limonius californicus
CGGCGCGGCCCGCCGGGGAAACGCTGATAAGTCAGCAGTTCCAGTGAAGGCTTTGGATTCAGCATACACAAGTGCATCCGCACCGTTGCTAGCAATGGCACTTTTCATAAAAATTTACAGTATTTTGAAAAATTGTAGGAATTCGAAAGAAAAAATTGGAAGTTCACTTAAAATACATACATTTAACTGCTAGCTGGAAATTTTAGGGGATGCATTGCTTCCCTTGCATCCATGGACCGCACGCCACTGGTTCTTGTTGAATTTGATGCCACAGTATCGGAAATACATCTCTCAGCTGTTGCACAGTAGTAGGCCTTGGATTATGATGATCCAGATGTCACTGCAAAAGGTCCCATGCATGCTCGATGGGGTTGAGGTCTGGAGACAGCGAAGGAAGAGCAAGATGGTTTATTTCCTCATCTCGAAGCATCTCTAAAACAACCTGAGCATGATGCGCCTTTGTGTTGTCATCAAGAAAAACAAAATATTTCCGTCCAATAGTGATGCGATGGTTCGGAACATGGCCCATAATGATCTCTTTGGCATAACGTTGGCCGCTGAGTGTACCATTAAAGATATGGCGGCTCGCCAAGTGAAGTAGGTGAAGTGCCTCTTCACCTAAAATTTTCATTCAGTTGTGAATATTTATTTAAATTACTTAAGAAATTATTTATCGCATTACACCTGTTAGGAGTCGTTTATTTATGGCATACATACTAGTAGATACAATAAGCTTAGTGAAAACAAACACATTACATTTTTCCTGGTCCCCTTGTATTTAAAATTTAAATTTTAAATGCAGGCCGTCTAGCGTGAACACAGTGATCATAAAAAATCTTACCTACAACACTCGTGCAATTGTAGTGATGAGTCAGCCTCAAACGTATTTTAACTCTGCACTTATACCTCTGTTGCCATAGTAACGTCTGCGTCAATATTTACAATTGGTTCACGGTGATTCGCGCAAGTGAAGAGGTCAGTTGCAATAAGCCGCTGAACTGCATGTTTGGGTTTGACTGTTGTTTTTTAAACGATTTCAACAATTTTGAATATACATTTTTAGCTGTAGTATTTAATGATATTTTCTCTCTCACTGACATATTATTTGATGTTCTCCAAAAGAAATCATTGATATTAATTTTATGTTAAAGAGGAAAAGAAATGACGATTTCTTTGATACACTCTTCGAAAAGACTAGGGAAATAGAAATAACACAAATCGATATTTCTAAGCGCCCTAAGCGGGAATACGCTAGCCCTACAAATAATGACATTAGAAGAAAATATGGAATTTTGTTTTATGAAGTACTGGATCACATTGTAATGGAAATGGAAGTAAGGTTTCAAGACTGCGATAAGTTACAATTCATGTCTTTGGATGATACTACGAAATTCTAACAATGTGATTCGTGTTTTCCGTCTAAAGCATTTGAAAGTTTAGGTCAATTTTATGGCAAAATATATACAAAAAGTCAGCGTCTTTTTTATGCCGATGAAAGTCACCGCAATCTACAGACCCAAGAATGAAAACAAAGAAATTTTTACCGAAGCCCATAAATCGTTTTGCCTCATATAAACTATTCCGTCTATAAGTGCATCAGTGGAAAAAAGTTTTTCTGCTTTAAACGAATAAAAACGTACTTATGAAATACTGTATCTCAAGATAGGCTTGCTTCTTTGGCAAATATTTCAATTCAAAAAGCACTCTTATTAGAAGTAATAAAAAATCAACCATTTTATGAAGACATAATAAATAATTTTGCTGCATTAAAGGACAGAAGGATATACTTGGTCTACAGAAACTAGGTAAGTTGACACTGAATTATATTTTTTCTATTTGTTATTATTAGAGTTATTATAATAGCACTTCACCTATTTTTTTCACCCGCGAGCCGCCACTGGCGGTCAGTACGTCACCCTAAAGAAATTCCAGCCCATACCATAAGACCACCACCACCAAAAGCAACGACTGGTTGGATATACTGACGCAAGGTACGATGTCCGGCACTACGATATACTCTTTGACGCCGACTATCATTGCTGAAACAATATCTGGACTCGTCCGAAAACAGTATATCATCCCACGGTGTCGCTTCTTGAAACCTACATCCTGACCATTCCACCCGGTGTCTTTGTTGAACCACAATTCTTGCAGGACATCTCGGGGGGGGGGGGGGGGCGGTATGAGGTAAGTCCTACCTCAAACAATCGATTTCTCAGAGTATGGTCGGAGACACGATTTCCTGTGGCATTGTAGAGCACTTTCTGTAGATGTGGAGCAGTTGAAAAGGGGTGCATTCTTGAATTAATTACCAGAAGTCGATCTTCATGAGGTGTTGTGATGTTCTTGCAGTCGTACCTGTTTCTCTAAGGCGCGAAAGGGCACGTCAAATTGCGCTCTGCGTGGTTCCTAACATCTCAGCAATGTTGGTGTATAGCAACGGCGAAATTTGGTTGTTCTATTGTTAAATGGTTTCTCTATCCTATTGTTGTTTATTATTAAGAACACAAATGTAACACACGAATAAAAAACAATGAACAAAAAAGATCTTAAGAAGACAGGAAAGACTATTCAAACACACAAACTCGACTTGACACCAATACGGTTAAACAATTGGAACTGAATTCGATTGTTTTTTAACATTAAACATTGCCGCTTGCTCTAATTATCAATAATAGACGACCATTAGCCGCCAAATACAAACATATACTTTATATACAAAGTGATTTTTTAAAAAGTCAATTGCAGTAGCCTATGGATTGTCCCGTCTATATTAAGCTTTAGAATCTGACAATATGAAAATTGTAACAGAAAGAAAGAAATCTTGACGAAAAACCTGTAATTTACTTGCCTTAATAAATCACAAATCAGTTGCAACTAAATACTTGTTTATTTTCACATTTTGTTGGGCCAAAATTTTTAACTACCTGGGGGCCGATTCTCGAAACCGTTCGCTTACAAGCGTGTGCGCTACGTAGCGAATACTTCGTATCGCATTCGATAAGCAAAATACACCTAAACCGTATTCTCGAGCGGTGTTCGCTAGCAAGGGCTACTTAGCGAGTGGCGTACTAACGTCTGAGATTATTTCATACGCATTTTAATTGTAAACCAATAAGAACCAATCATTTTGGCGCATTTTTATGTTTGCAGTTTCCCAAATTTTGGTATTTTTATAGTTGGTTTCATTCCCCTCAGTGACTAAATAAACAAAACGGATGCAAAGGATTATTCTCTTTCAGAAATTCTTTAGTTAGGTAGTTTGGTTTTCCCGACATTAGAAAGCTTTTACCCCTCCTTTAACTAGAAGAAGAGTTACCTATTGTTTATCCCGTCCGAAAAATAAATAAATGCGCTTGGATTTTCCCGGAAAGGGTATTTATGTAAGTGTACCTAAAGGTAAGTTCTTTTCAAACTTGCATCCACAAGAGAAAGGTGTGTTACAAGTTGGCTGCTGTTTAGTGTTTGTTGAGTTTGGATATGGAGAGCAAGAGAAGTGCTAAAATTTCTGTTTCTCAGCAGCGAACAATGCTGGAATTTTTAAGTGTACATCCGGAATTAACATCTGGAAAATTCACGTCTTCTTTTACGTACAAGCAAGCGCAACTATTATGGCATCAATTAACAGCAATTTTAAATGCAATTCCTGGCGCCAATAAAACATGGGTACAGTGGCGTAAGGTAAAAATAAATAATTAATTTTTTTCACTGCTAAATAATAGATACAAATGCCTTTGTTTCAGACTTGGCAAGATAAACGAAACAAAACCCGTACGAAGAAAGCCAAAATAAATATTCATCGTCGAGGTACAGGGGGTGGTGGTGAAATTACCGAGGTGCTCACACCTGTTGAGGAGGATGTCCTATGTTTAATTGCACCAACACAAGTAGAGGGACATGCTGATATAAAAGAATCGGCTACGGAATTTGACTATGTTATACTATTAAATTTTTTTGTATAAAGTAAATTCCTCTACATTGTTTATTTTTTATAGGACTTTAAAACTATATTGGGGGACGATGTAGAAATTGTTGCTGACCAATATTTTTCTTCTTCATCCATTGCATCAGTCAAGTCATCAGGTGATACTTCAGCAGGTACAATAATTTTATTAACTCAAGTTAAATACATTATTTTTAAGTGTTTCCTTATTGTTATTAGTATCCCATGTGCATGTGGTTGTGCCAGCGAGTACATCTGAAGAAGGACTACCTTCAACAGCTGGCAAAGAAATTCCACCAACCCCACTTGCTGATACAAGAAGGAACGTAAAACATGAAGGTACACCTTCAAAGACCCCAGCAGGTATTTTTGGACACAATTTAATTAAATGTGTAGAAAGTAAAATAAAGTTTTTTAACTACTACTACTTGTGATTTAGTTTAATACATGCAACACTTTTGATATTTTAATATTTTTACTTGCAGGTAAAAAGAAACGGGTAGCAGTACAACGACTGCATCATAGTCTGGAGGCAACTGCTACCTTAACCGAGGCAGTGATATTAAAAAATCAAATAAAACAAAATTATTACAAACAAAAAATTGAATTGCTAGCCAAACAAACCAATGCATTTGATAGGATGGCCACTGCATTGGAAAAATTGGCTAACAAATAAGTTCTTCAAAATATTTGTTTTATTTCCTAATATGTTAAAATGTTTTTAGATATTTAGTATTAGTTAGTAGCGATAGTTTGTAATTAAAATTGTTCTTATTCATTAGTTATATATACATAATAATAAACACATTTAAAATTATACGATTTTATTTTATGAATGTTTCACTTTAATGTAACTACAATTTACTGTTAATCAAGGAGAAACAAAATTCAAACATAAAAGTAGACTATAACATTCTAATTTCTATTAAAATGGTTTCGAATCAGTTGACGTTGCATGCGTCTTGCTTCGGCTAAGTCTGGGTCTACTCTACGTATAACCACCTCATTTTCATCTCCTTCCGGATTATTTACTAATATGCCATAATCGATACCATCTTCTTCCTCGGGTTCTGGATCTGGAACGTTGTGCTCAATGCACAAGTTATGGAGCACAACACAAGCATTTATTATTTTGCATGCCACATTGGGTGCATAATGAAGCACACGATGTTTTAATAAACACCGGAAACGCATTTTCAATACACCATTGCATCTCTCTATTATGCTTCTTGTGGATTTATGGCAGTTATTGTACAATTCTTCGGGTGTACCTGGCTCTGGGTCTTCTTCTAATGGTGTTAAGCACCATGGTCGTAATGCATACCCCGAATCACCTAAAAAGAGTATTTATAATAATTACAAAATTTTTTATAGCTTTATTAAAATTTAAAAAAATTATAATGTTGAATTTCGAAGATGTTTACCTAGGAGGTAATAGTCATTCAATCCATTCCTATGCATATTCACCAGAAGTTCTTTCACAGTCGAATTATTCCAGATATATGAATCATGAACGCTTCCTGGGTATCTGGCATTCACATTTATTACCCTCAGTCTCGAATCGCATATCTAAAATTTAAAGTGAAAAATAATCAGTCTTAATTAATGCCACAGCTTTAAAATAACAGTGCCGTTTATATACTGGTTGCATTAGGACACTTACAAGTTGAACGTTAATGGAATGGTATCCTTTCCGATTAACATAAATAGCTTCTGGTTGTACAGGAGCATTTATTTTCGGAGGAACAATGGCAACATGGGTGCAGTCTAAGCATCCTATCACCCCCGGAAATCCAAACTGCCTGTAAAATCTGAAACCAAAGTTATTGTAAATGCACAACATACATTGAAAAATTCTAAAACTAGCTTTAGTCACTGCTCTACTTACTCATTTCTTAAAATATCCAGTTCACCCACATTTCTTGGAAATTTAACATATTCGTTGAATATGATCGGGTTTGTCAACACCTCGCTCACCTCATTTACTGCTCTCGATACAGAGGATTGACTTACTGCCAAAGAAACATTTGAGGCAGTATCTAATTGGTAGCTTCCAGCTGCGAAGAATCGCAAGGCAATCATAACCTTTAATGCGAATAAAAAATTAGATATATTATTAGACAAATACCTACTTTTTTAAAATTTACCTTAGTCTGCACATCTAAACCAGATACTCTTGACGGTGCAGGTATATGTTCTGCTACTAGATCAATCACAAAACGCGTCAACTCTTTAGTCAGTCGAAATAACCGAATAAATTGCTTATCTGATAATTCAAACGGGTCATCGCGGTCGTGGAATCGACGTGGCGGTCTTTCGGCATTATTTTCGACTTCCTCTAAAACCCCAATTCCATACAGCAAAACCAAATCATTTAATGCCATGTTAAAAATAATAAATGCAAACAATCAAATATTTGAGGTTATATCGAACAAGCGAACACAACTAAACTGAGTAGAATGGAACCACTGCGCAGGCGAAAACCAGATAGCGTAGACGCTAAGTGAAAGCGAGTGGTTTGGGGGCACTCGTTACGAAGCGAATGGAAGTCGATCGAATTTTAGCGTATACGACTACTCGAGAATACCGATGCTTTGATTTCCATGCGCTATCCTGGCTTAACGCATGCGACTCGCAAGCGAACGGTTTCGAGAATCGACCCCCTGAACTGTCACACAGTTTGACATACAGGTAAATGTCATTCAAAGCTCATTACAGCTGACTGCAGACGGAATAGCTTTTTTTCTAGGCTTGCTGCAATTGACTGTTTAAAAAATCACTTTGTATGTATTACAATATCCCTATGCATTTTTGAGTAGTTTGTTTTGAGAGAATTATTTATTCTAAATTAAAAAAATTACAATGTACCATTACCTTAAATGTGAAGTTAATGAAGCCACATTGAACAAAATACGTTATAATAAACAAAGTACATGGTTATGAAACGTATGAATGCAACTACCAAATAATAGTTGAATTAGATTTCAGACGTGTCTGATACAAGATTTGATGGGTTTCTTTTGTTAAACAAGAGAGTTACACAATCAAATTGTTTCCTGTAGGCTGTGAATAACATAATTAACAAAACAACAGAAAATAGAATGCATTTCGTCCAATTGAAGTTAAATCAGTGGTGAACTACAGGGCACTCGCGCGAGCTCTTTGTTAAATTTTCCTGGAATTTGTGAGACTCTTATTAAAATTCTGTTCACTTAATTTATTTTCCTAAAAAACATCCAATTTTTATAAAAAGTGTTTTATTAACTAACGGTTGTAACCTCCCTACTATTGAAATGGATTTAAATAACGACGACGGTTTACTCTTAGTTGAAAAATATCAAAAACATCAAATTCTGTGGGATTCGAAAGATAAGTTGCATTAATGTTATTTGCGCCTTGCATCAAAAAAAGAACAAGCCCTTGTTAAAATGTTCATAGTGCACCACTGGGTTAGATAAACAACAAACACTTTGGATACCAAAATAGAGTTTATTCATAATAGGCTGTGAAAAGCAAGAACAAAACAGATAACACTTTCAGGTAACAATATTATTAATAAAATTGTTATAATGGTGTCAAAGTTGTATGATATTTAAGAGGGCGGCCTGAGGGGTACGAACCAATAGATGGCGCCACTATAGAAAAATGTTCGTATTTGTAAGCATATGAATAACTTCCAAAACTCAACATTTCTGTTGTATCTATAGATTTTACACTTAACGAACTTTTAAATTTTCTCTACAAGACCATTTGTTCTTTAATACTATCGTTTAACATTTTTTTAAATTAGTTGTTAGATTTTAATTGGAATTTGGTTTACTCAGTAATTTTGTTTATAAACTATTCGAAATTCTGTATGAATTCCCTCGGTAATTAACAGGGCGTGAATGTAGAAAAAAATGTCTTGCCGGAACGCAATTGGTTGAGCTCGAAACATAAGTTTCTGAATTGTGACTGTGCTAGCCATCATCGGACGGGTACACAGAGTGGCTGGTTTTTCATTAACCAACTTATATCTTCGACAATATTAGACACACAAGAAAAACTTTCTTAGTTCCACTTTGTCTACAACAGCAACAATATTAATTTTTCATGGCCTACTTGTTTTGAGAAAAATGTCCAACTTTCGATTTTCAAATAAAACACCGTGTATATTTTTCTGTCGGACGACACCACCTTAAATTCTCTTTTCATTCATGTATCAAAAGTCAAGATTTATATTCCAATAAGACAAGAAAAATCAAATAATAAAATTACAAGTAGGTTTATGAACAGCTGACTGCAGACGGAATAGCTTTTTTTCTAGGCTTGCTGCAATTGTCTTTTTAAAAAATCACTTTGTATCTTTAATATTACTAAAGATATAAGTTGGCTAATGAAAAACCGACCACCCTGTATAAGGAGCGCATATTTCAATGAAAAATATATTTGTGTTATTTTCTTATTGTAAATTATAGAAAAAATAAGCTATTATTTTTAATTTGTAGGATTATTATTTTTCACTGTTGCCTGATGTTTTTAAACTGGAACTGAGTTCTGTTTTCAAATATTTTATACTGAAACGGTGTTCCAGAGAGTTCCGGCTTACCTTCCCCTGGTAATAAAATACTACTTTGTAGATTCGTAATGGTTCTTGCTAATGAATATCCGAAATGGGTATCAAATTTTAAAACACAAAAAACGATAGTTCGATATGAATTTCACATAAACAAAAATACTGTTTTTGTCTAAAATTCAGTGTTTACAAATTATAGAATATTTTATAAAGCAAATATTTCATCACCACCAGAATTTAATTGAGCAAATCACGTTAAAGTTTCGGTTCCAGAAAAATGTCCTACATTTATAGATTATTGAAAGTGAGGTAGTAAAGTTTTATGGGGCATATAAATACTGTAATAAATTGCCGCATTCCAAAAAAATTAAGTGTCGAGGCCCTTCATACTGGAAGAGCCAAACTGTATATAAAATTCGAACTATTTTCTACATTTCAAAAAATGCTTTAAATCGAGGGGTTGACCACCCGCAATTTTCGTGTACACCGCATTTATTATTTACAACATTTACGTGATATTTATAAAATTTACTCGACATTTACAACATTTACGTGACATTTACAACATTTACGCGCTTTTGTACACCACATTTACCGAGTGGTTAACCCCTCGCTTTAAATTTAACTACTTGGGCCCCAATTTTGTAAGGAAGTTGTGTGTCCCTCCACTTCAGAGCCCCTCCTAATTTGTTTTGGCTTATTTTCATTATAATTTTGTCTTCTGTTTTATTACTTGAGATGGAATTTACATAACAAAAGAAACCCATATCTGTTAATCTAAACTTATTATTATTAGCCCGCAACAACCTCCCTTATGGGGGAGGCCCTTGCCCAACGATCTTAAACTATTCGTCAAATAATAATGTTAGAAAAAATAATACAAATTTGTTAAGTACATTTAATTAAAAAACATACAACAACAAATAAAAGATTTAAACCGGCGCCGGTAGCTCGGATAGGTTGGCCGTATGTCTTTTACGCAGCTGTCCTGGATTTGAATCCGGACGCCGAGGTCGGTGGTTTTTTTTGAGCGATAAAAAACGCTAAAACGGCCCTTCTTCTCGGATAGGAAGTAAAATCGTAGGCCCCGTGTCCAAGTGTTGTTGGGCACGTCAAAAGAACCCCCAACCAGGTTAAATTTCCAGGTGTGGTAGGATCGCTCCCTGGCGTCGGTGGTTAGCCATAGTAGCAGAAATAGGCCGACGTTAAATAAAACAAACAAACAAACAAACAAAAGATTTAATACAAATAGGTAAATACATACAAATTAATACAATTAGTCAAATTATCACAAACAAAAACATTTTTAAACAACGTTTGCAAAAGGCAAATGCGAATTTGAAACATGTTCTACGCTGATAAATTTAGATAGCAGTTATTACATAAATTCATAGCTTATCTTGCGTGTGTTGAAGCACCACAGATACTCCTCAAAACTACTTATTTGGAATTTTATTTTAACAAGTGTTTCATACTAGTCATAATACAACTACATTAGTACTTTTGTTAAATATTTTTCTCATATGTTCAACTGTTCAAGTCATCTGGGCAGGCTATTAATATCTTCCAGCTACAATACTTCCGGAAAGATGTGTCATAGATTTTTTGCCAAATTTAGCCCCTTCAGAAAGGTTCTTTCATTCGTAACTTAATTTCCATCGCCTAATCTTGCAAGTACTAACCAATTGAAAATATAAAACCATGAGAATGCATAACTTTTATTCATACGTTTCAAAGCATTAACACATACCTACTAACTGCTATTCAACAATACACTAAACAAGTGCACAAAAAATTCTACATTTTGTACTAGGATACAACTGGTTGATTACATAAATTCGCAAAATCCAAGGACATTGGGTCATCACTAGGGTGTGGGAAATACCAAAGCAGCTTCCATGCAGGCTTCAAATGCTGTATTACAGGCAGCTAGGGCAGGAACGGCAGCAATTTGAGCCCCGGGAACGGTGCCAAATGTGAATCCTGCTGCGGCGAAACAGGCCAGAACGATTCCAACACATATTTCAGTCCCAATTGGCTCACTAGCACTGGAACTTATTAACAACGCAAGGATGAATGCAACAGCGAACTTATTGGAAACCATTTTTGGGTATTAAATTACTTTGGAGGTTTATTAATAGGGGTACACTCCCGCGTATCCCGATCACTATAAAAGTTGCAGAACAACTAGTACAGGGAATTCACATAATCATATACTGCACACAATGGTAACATAAAACAAACGTCATTGGTTAAATATGTGTTATACATACCATAAGTTATACTATTGAATAATTCTTATATAGGATGTGTTTTATAACAAAATTTAGATTGCAACAAAAAGTATATCATGAACATTTTACGAGGCGTTAAAGGAATTATTAAAATAATCTTAAGAATTTATAGAAAGCAACTAAGATACTTAAAATTTAGTTTCTTACACAATCTATTTGAACTGAAAGTGAACTACAGCCAGTAAAAAATAATGTCTTGATAGGTAAGTAGGATAAATTGGGAGGATTAGAAACCGTTTTCTATAATATCTTTTACATTCTTTTTGTTTGTCTTATTTTTGACAAACCAGTCTTATTCTGTATGCAAAAATACCCAAAAAGGGTACTCTTGTTGTTGTAAAAGTCGATAAATCCAAGAGTGTTCGAGATAATTCAATTATTATGAAAAATCTAGTTGCCAAGATAATTCGGAAATCTTTTACTATATGGATTAAATTCGAAGCATAGATTCAGGACTAGACAATAAAAAAAATATAAACATTTGTCCGCAAACGTTACATCCTGTCTCTGCCTTTAGTTGTTCTTACTTGATCGGTGTCCCTTTATGATTTTCCCTCCAGGTTACGTCTATTCCTGTTCCTCTACGCCGTTTTGTTATGTGCTAACTGCTAAAGCCAATATTCAAGGGGACGGGGGGATTTTCTTTACTCCGACAAGCTATATTACAAGATGTCTTACTCTGACTAGGTTTTCTACAGTTTCCCTAGTCTGTACAGGTGAATATTTTTGGCATTGACAGCCTTTTTGTCCCACTGCTGGGAATCGGCCTCTTCTCTGTCACGTGTTTTTCTCCAGCGCTAAGGTAGACACATAAGGGACCTACAGTTTAAAGTCAAATCCGAACGACAGAAATACCAGAGAAGGTTTTTAGCATTAAGATCTTACGGTTGCAAGCCGGATTGGGAAATTGTGTGTGGTGGGTTGCAGACAAGATTTTTATAAATCTGAGCTATCGCCACTCCTGTACAGGTGTATACCAGGGGTATAATTACAAGTCGGCCTGCAGTCGCAGTTTTGGCCTTGAGGTGTATTTTACACAACAAATGTATTAAATCTCTACAGCGCTTTATTTATCACATTCAGCTACTTAGATTTCGACAGTGTTGTAAAGATACCGAAAAAAAAGTACCTGAAGGTAAGATAAGATACTCTGCATAAAAAAGTATCTTTTTCAACGATAAGATACTTTTAACAACCGGTACCTGACAAAGATACAAGATACGTTTTAAAAGTATCTAGATACTTTTAAGATACTTTTTAGATACTTAAAAAAAACACAAAACATTTGTTGCAGCTGCAGCTGTAAAACCAGGAGCCTGTCTGGCTGTCTCTGTGTCCGACTTAAGCTGCTTAAGTTGTAAAACTTTTAGAGCCTGCTTTAGGATTTGCAAATTTTAGGGAATTTTAAACCCTTACAGCCACATGGTAAGAATATATAATAATTTAAAAAAAGTTTTAGCATTGAAACAAATATTTATCTAAAAGTATCTGAAAAGTATCTCAAAAATGTTAAAGATACTAAAAAATTCTATCTGAAGATAAGATAACGGTAACATATAAAAAATGTACCGTACGCGATACTAAGATACTGCAAAAAGTATCGCGATACCGGTATCGCGTTACTTTACGGTAAGATACTGCACAAGACTGGATTTCGAACCTGTTACAATATAAAAAATAAGAAAAACAACACAACGTATTACACTGAGGGTCCGAGACGTTACAATATGCTATTTTTTGCAAATCATGAGTGGACTTCCCGCAGTATTTTACATTTTTTTAAAGACTTAATACTCACGGGGCTACTAAACTGCTTTCTTCATAAAGTGCCTTCTCGTAAGAGAGGTTAGCTAACGTTACAATTTTCAATTTTTTATTTTTCTGTAGAAGTGTAATAGAAAACCATTCATGCAAGTTGCGTATTCAAGCCATTTTAAGCCTTCCTATATTTTTTCCTTTAATCTTTCCTTGCATTATTAATTGCAATAGGTTGTGCCTTAAAATTGGCTTAAATAAACGTTTTCTATTGTCATCGTAACTATATTAATATGCTCTCTTTCTATTGCCTGCTTTTTCAAATTAGTAGACAAGACATTTATGGTATGAAAATAGTTAAAGTAGTGAAAGAATACGTTGCAATTAATTTACATTTATGATACTCGTATGTTTGATTAAATTATTACAAATGATATGGTCTGTTGCTGCGAAGAAACATGAGAGTTTATAACATATAAAGGAAGATCAGAAAACACAAACACTAGAACAGGCTAGAAGAAGATTAAAAACAACTGTCACCCTGGAAGAACGTAAAGCACACAATCCCAATGTCAAAATGTTTCTCTCTGTAACGAATTTTAATTGTTTAGCTTAACAAGCAGAGACGAAATTATCACAACTTAGATAAGCGGTTATTTCTCTAATAGAAATACGTGATCAATTTCGTTTATATTTATTGGGTAAGATAAAAAAGGAATATCATGGATTGTTTTTAAAAAAGGATCACAGGATCCCCCCAATCTGTCGGTATTTGTTTCGATATCCATGCACGTTACGTAGGCATCAAATACTTAGAAACATGCATCTACAGATTTTCCTATTTCTGGCAACGTAGCACCAACTGTATCTGTAGAACAATCGGTACTGTTGCTTGGGGTACTGGTACCACATTGTGTTTGAAAATATTTATTGTGGTATAATTACTAAATTAAAACAATATTAATTATGGCAACAGGTTTTATTAGCTTTCGACGTGATACTCATTAGTTTCAAAAGCAATACAAATACAAGTAAACATTTGTAGTCATGGAAAAAGCACATTGGATGTTGGATTAGAATTTGGCTAAGGTCTTCTACATTCAAAAATTCCAATGTTCTAATACAATAATTATCTTTGAAGTGTACGGAAATGTTATGTTTATTGGTGTTAATGCATAGCTGTGTCGTGACACGTGTCTAGTGTAGTTAGATTTTCCTACATGACGTGTTCGGCTTCCCAAATAAAAAAGCACATCTGAATTATTAATTTTTGTGGGAATGTTCATTCAGAAGTATAGAAGTATTATTAGTTTAAAATTTATTTTCATTTTAATATCGTAATTTTTTGACTATAACGTAACAGGGTTCCCAGCAACTTTACTTAATAAAATTCCCTGACTTTTCCAGGTTTTCCCTGACTTGGTTGTTAACTTTCCAGATAAGTCCATTGAATAAAAAATCTAAAATGTAACGCATATACGATACATGTTCCGTTTTCAAAATAGTTAAAAAAAACACATTTTTACTAATTATTTATTTATACTTGAAAAACACAACAATTATTCTTAAAAATTAAAAAACATTCTATAACTTAATAAAGTAAACGTAAAGTACCTACATACCTACATATAACAATCGTATACTTCAAAAATGAAGAAAACAAAAAACATCACAACTTCTTTCGCAAATCTGATATTTCACGATCTATCAAACTACTTTCATAACTGATTTGATTATTTAGCAGTCGCTTCTTCTCTTCTAACTTATGTATCTTGGTTTTTGCCATCTCTTTTTCTTTGACAGCTTCGCTTACTGCAGTTACTTCCTGTTTTTTTCTCTCTAACGCCTCCTTATACCTTCTGTAAGAACTCTTCGCGTAATTTCTCATTTTCTGGTCTATGTTAACATTCAAGATTCCACCAACATCCAATACGGCATCATATACTTGACGTTGAGCAACTATACTCTCTTCATGAATATTTTCAACTAAAATTTGCTTGTTAATTGAAAAACCTGCTTCAACTGTAGCATTGCCATGTGATAATATCAAAACATGCTTCAGAACTTCCCAAAGTTCAAAATATTTTGAATTTTCCATCAAGATTTCTCTATAAAATATATCCAGCTGATGCTTACTTATGGAAAAATTTTTGCAACTATCCAAATTTGCCTCGTCATTTATAAATTGGCCATACTGTGTTTGAGCTCGCTCTGCAGTAAGGGAATTTATAATGGACTTGTCATGTAAAATTTGCAACAAATTCTTCATTCTTGATTGTGATGTTGTTCTTGATGAGACGATCTGAGTTGGATTAAAACACGTTACTGCTTGTGTTAAGGAATGGATTGACACCTTTACGAAATGGCGATCGTTAAAAGTAGATATTGGTAGGAATTAATGTAAACTTACCTGTAGAATGTTAT